>JAQMYL010000014.1:7711101-7733659 GCA_030014365.1 Clarias pachynema | reverse complement strand
GTCTACCTACGGAGCAGCTCTATCCTATTTTAGTCCACCTATTGCATAGCTCTATCCTATTTTAGTCCACCCATCTTATTTTAGTTCACCTATTCTATTTTAATCCACCTACAGTGTAGCTCTATCCCATTTTAGTCCCCCTATCCTATTTTAGTCCACCTACGGCGTAGCTCTATCCTATTTTAGTCCACCTATCCTATTTTAGTCCACCTACAGCATAGCTCTAGCCTATTTTAGTCCACCTATCCTATTTTAGTCCACCTACGGCATAGCTCTAGCCTATTTTGGTCCACCTATCCTATTTTAGTCCACCTATCCTATTTTAGTCCACCTACGGCATAGCTCTAGCCTATTTTGGTCCACCTGTCCTATTTTAGTCCACCTATTGCATAGCTCTATTTTATTTTAGTCCACCTACAGCGTAGCTCTATCCTATTTTAGTCCACCTACGGCGGAGCTCTATCCTATTTTAGTCCACCTACGGCATAGCTCTAGCCTATTTTGGTCCACCTATCCTATTTTAGTCCACCTATTGCATAGCTCTATCCTATTTTAGTCCACCTACGGCGGAGCTCTATCCTATTTTAGTCCACCTACAGCGTAGCTCTATCCTATTTTAGTCCACCTATCCTATTTTAGTCCACCACCTACGGCATAGCTCTATCCTATTTTAGTCCACCTGTCCTATTTTAGTCCACCTACGGTGTAGTAGCAGGCTTCTGTGATTTATGGATACATTGGGTGCCCTTTATTGTAATCTATGCATTTTGTTTCAGTAAGTTACTCAATACTTTAGTCTATTCATACTGTAGTAGGCTATTGCAGTCTATGAATATTATTGTAGAGGTGTAGTATTGTAATTAGAAATAACTATAGTCTGTATACACTGTTATATTAGGATACTGTAGTTTATATTAAATATATAATGTATATATAGCCTAGGTGTAAGCTACTGTAGTCTATGTAGATATTACTAATAGAAAACTGTATACTATAGAGTACACACTAATTTATGTACTGTCTGTGCACTCACTAGCTGTAGTCTATGTCTATTGTTGCAGATGTCTACTATGTAACAATTACAGTCCATGTACACAGGCTACTGTAGTTCTTTGTTGTGGTCAACAAAGCTGTAGACTTACTGTAACCAATGTGTATTGTATATCGCAATAGCCTCTATTGTTATTAAAAACAAATAATTATACTTAATGCTTTATAATGTATTTTTTTTATATCATTTAAACAATTTACGGTTCTGCATTCCTTATTTGAAAATTTTCTCTATTTCTTTGAGCAATTTGCATATTTTTGTATTTCTGTCCTTTGGAATGTGCCAGAAAATAAACTACAAAGCTTTATTATAAGTAGTAGCATTAATTACATTTTTGTTCGTATATCGCTTTTAACAATTGTCACTGTCACAAAGCAGCTTTACAGAATCAAAAGTATTTAAAATTAAGTATCTAAAATTATCAGTAATTAAAATGATCAGATTGTAGTAGTATTATTAAGGTTGAACCGTCACACAGATCTGGTGTGGACTAATGAGGGAATTATAAACAGGGGTGTATTTGTTAACATTAGTTTATGGAACTAATATCGCACGTAACATTCCCAAATCATAATCCAAATGTTTTTTTTTCCCACCTGTTTTCCCCCCAATTTGTTGTTTTTCCAAGTGTATTTTTATATAAATAACAATACTTGATGTAATAATTCCTCAGAGTCTAAATCTATACTGCTGTCAGATATCATACAAATCTGTGATGGTTTGGAAGTTTTAGCTGTAAATCACCTCATCGGCTCAGTGTGTGTGTGTGTGCAAGCATATACAGTGTGTGTGAATGAGAGAGAGGGAGAGCCTGTGTATGTGTGTGTGTGGTTGTATGTGTTTGTTCCAGGCCCCCACCGCCCGTTTCTCCTTTTTGCCTCCAGTTGAACTCCGAGCGCTGAATTTAAAAGCCGGACAAAAAAACTATTCTGGCTCCGGAGCGCCGTCACCGCGCCGCGTTCAGCCCCTCAGCCCGAGCCGTGGTTCTCCGCCTCTCCCGCGGCTCCCGAGCGCCGGCATTACAGGCTCAAAGAGAGGGGGAAAAAAACGGCTTCATGTGACTGCGACGAAATGGCTTCTGAGGTTCAACCCACGTTTAAATGTTTAAAGGAGGAAGAAAGGCGGCTCTGCGTTCGCGCCCCGCGCGTTCAGAAACACAGGAGCGTTGAAAAGCGCGCGACTCACCTGAGCGAAGCGAGTACAAATCAACCTGAAGTCGATTAAAAAGCCCTTTCGGTTTGTTTCATTGTTTCTCGGCGTCTCTCCTCCCCCCCGCACTCACACACACACACACACACACACACACACACAAGCCTGGCTTTTCCTCTGGTCAGACGGATTAACGCTGTGCTCTTACCATTTTCGTACTTTTTCGATTGCGGCCATGACCCGCTTGATGTCATCTTTGGCCCTGCTCCGGGTCTCCGCGCGCACCGACCTGCCCGACATTACGGCTCTCGGTAAAAATATCTTTTTCTCCGCTTCGCCGGCTGGTGTAGACACAATGCGAAACGCGCAGAAGCGAGGCGGGGGCTTGTGCGCATGCGCGAACCACAGCAGTAGCGTGCCCTTCAAGCAGGAGACGCTGAGAATACACACGCCTGATGTTCAACACACACACAAACTCCCACACGTTTATTCTGAAAACTAAACACCACTAAACTATACCATATAAATAACTAATAATATAAATAATAAAACCCACACAAGGTTTGTTTCAATAAGTGCTTAGGTATGGTGCGATTCCATATTAAGCTCCTGAGTTCATTATGCTAGAATGAACAAAAACAAAAAAGCAACAGATTTTATAAAATGAAAAGAAAAAACACTACTTATTATTATTATTATTTTTTTTTAAGAATATTAAAACACTGAACAACTGAAAAGATCAAATCATTGTCGGTGCTCACAGGGAAAGATGACGTTAATACCATCTTTCTGCACTGTGTAGTTCTCTTCCTGATTGGTCAAAAGGTGTTCATTAATTTCCTCTAACAGTAGCTCTGGTGGTAGTTTAGATTGCTTGGTGATATGATGCAGTTTTTTTCGGTTTGTTTGTTTCTACAGGTTTTCCAAATTACTTATATACAGTATATTATAATAAGGTGTAGTGGTTAGCAATGTGGCCTCGAACCTCCAGGGTCAAGGGTTCAGTTTCCACCTCAGGTCTGTGTGTGTGTGTGTGTGTGTGTGGAGTTTGCTTGGTGGTTTTCCTCCGGGTACTCTGGTTTTCTACCACAGTCCAAACACATGCAGATTTGGCTAATTGAATGAATAATATGTGATGGATTGGCACCCAGTGCTGGGATAGGCTCAAAGTCCCACATGACACTGTACAGAATAAGTGGTATAGAGATTAATGAATGAAGGAATTTTATATTCAGGCATCTTCTCAGCCTCTAAATAATTTTTTATGCACTGTGCTTTATGAATTCAGATCATACTTACATTTGTCTCATTGGTTAATGAATTTCTGGACAGCCTGCACAGGACTACCCACAAATATATACGACACATAAATAGTTGTAAAAACCATGTGCACTTGTTATGTAAAAATGTTTTGTGTGTAAGGAGACAATTATTTAGCATTTATCGTAATATCGCAATCACATCTTTTGTGTCTGTGATTTGAACAGTCAGAGGTAAAACTGTAATTGTAAGACCAAATGTATGCAGATACATGATCATAACACCTATCTATATGTGTTTGGAAGCACACAATCAAGTACAGTACTGTTTAATGTTGCATTTCAATTTCCCTTCATTAGAACTAAGGGACACAAACATGATCTACCATGAAAGCTCAAAGGTTTGAAAAGACATGGTGTGCCAAGGCTTGTTTGGAAAAGAAAAGGAAAGAGGTGGCCAGGTCTCCTCACCCAACAACAGTCTCCAACCTCACTAATACTCTTGTGCTTGAATGAACTGAAATTCCCACAGCCATCTGCAGAATCTGGTGGAAAGCCTTCCCAGACGAGTGAAGCTCATTATAACAGCAAAAAAGTTAACACCTCCATGTTAGTGTGCAAGAAAAGGATGTTTAACAACACATGGGTGTGATGGTCAGTTGTTCACATCCATAACATTAGGACAGCTTTCAGGGCTTTGCACTTTGTGATTTGTGTGTAACATGACAAGCTGTGTTTTTTTCCTATCTGAATAACATTACTGTAGAAGATAATAGAGAGGCTGGTGAGGGAACACCTTTATTGTTGGTACACTTGAATGATAACAGGAAATGATGATTACTCAACACACTGCTTCCCCCCTGGACTAATCACTAATATCACACCAGTGCCTTTTAATGACTGAACTAATCACTAATACCACAGCACTTTTAAATTACATTATAGTTTTACAGACAACCCTATAATGCTGCCGGTCAGTTGTCTTGTCTAGTTAGCACTGTATTTTCTTTGTAGTTAATCTATATTCTAGTGAGTATTTGCATTTAATGTAGTCAGGTATACAGTACTGTGCAGAAGTTTTGTGCACATGAAAAAATGGCATAAGAAAATATGCTTTTGAAAACTTTTCTACGTAGACAAACTTCTATAAGGGTCACTAAAAAGTAATAAAATATACACAGTCAATATTCATTGTGAAAACTCTTCGCTTGAAAACAATCAGTTGTGTTAGATACAGATTTGTGCATTTTTATTTATTTATTTTACTTCAGGAAAGCTGCTTTGCAACAATGACCACTGATAAAAGTCTTATAAATAAGTAAAACAATTGTTAGGTTTTACTGAGCGTGCTGGAGAATATGCCGAAGATCTTCTGGTAACTTTGTCACACTTGCTCCTTTCTATTTTTTCATGCAGAAACCGTTTGTTTTCATCTGTGCGTCAACTGCCGTGTAATATGTTGTATTCTACACGGGCAAGAAAATATTCTTTTGCAGTGTAATGTATTTAAACATTCATTAAGCTTGGAAATAGTGAATGGCTTTGTACATAATAATGCAGACAAGATAAACATATAACATTTGTACTACAGATACAGTAATATGGTGCGCAGTACTGTATATAAATTTCTGCTGTGTTTTGTTTTATTCATTATTAATTTCCATGACTTTATTTACACAATATCTCATAAAAACATATTTCCTTGTCAAATTAGTTCAGGAGGTAAGCAAATATCAGAGAAACAAAGAAAACTGCATATTTTTGTGGGCTTGAACTTTTACCTACTGCAGTATTCCATACAGTATAAAGTAACTCCTAAAACGAGTGTGCTCACTCAGTCTTAAAAGAGGCCTTAGAAGTCCTTGAGGACAAGGGCTGCTGTTCTGCAGGGAGCTCATGAGTCCTCGTGGGAAATTGCAGGATGTCCGTGGCAAACGTGTCCATGGTGATGTTTGGGGGTAACTCGCTTTCCAATCCTAACTCAGAGTCTGTTTTAAAAAAGAAGCAGCATCTGAAGTCAATGTTTACACACTTTATCTGTAAATCCTCAATAAATCTTATGATCAGTGATGAAAAAACAAACAAGTGCAACATTTTAAAATGAGGTTTAAAAAGTTACAGAAGTGCATAAAAAAAAATTACAATGACAAGTGTACAAATTTTGGGTAAACTCCACTATGCTTACTGGAACCTGGATATCCACAGAATGTATTATTATTATTACTATTATTATTATTATTATTATTATACTCATTAATAACTGATACACACCTTTATACTCAGATGTCTGTGTTTCACATTGTCCTTCCTCTTCACCGAGGCCAAACAAGCTCAGAAAGCATTCAGCCAGCTCCTCCTCAGTCATGTGCTCGCCTACAAAAAATACATTCAAAGTTACAGTAGGGGTTTATAAAAGCATTTATGTTTTTAGTACTTTTAGATAATTTAGATGCAATTACCTTTACACTTAGCCAAATGAGGAGGAAAACAAATTATTTAAAGCTATAGAATATTACCCATATACTGTATACACAATAAAGCTTGATAAAGTCATTAAAGTATTCAAAGACCAAATTACCATGTGTGGCAATACCTTAACATTAAATGTTACCTACATAAACTACAAGCCCTGACAAATACCGTTTTACTTTTGAGACACAATTACAGGAGAAAGAAAAAACACCTAAAAAAAACAACAACAGCTGTTCTGTAGGTATGAGAACGACATTATTATAGTAATCATTTACTCATTCTGTTCTATACCATGGTCCTGAGACTAATACGGGGGGTGTGTGATTATACAAGACACAAAATTTGCTGCAGTTCTACTTCATTATGTTTAGGAGTGTAATGGAGTTCTAGTCTATAAAAGGTCCCCGCTGTGCCACTTTCATCCTCTTTCCATTCTCCTCTTGCCAAGTAGTTGTGGATTTAATGATGCTAAGAAGTACACTCTAATCATTAGGTCCTGGCTAATTTTACTATTGTTTAAGTCTGTACTCTAAAAAGAGTTGAAGTGACATACAATTTGTTTAACCATAATTCTAGTGCTCAAATTATTCTTTTACTTTGTCTCTTAGAACGAACGCAAAACCTGGAAGTGTACGAATCTGTAACTTGTTGAACATTTCCAACCTCTTGTGGTTTAGGGCAGGATGGGTAGCAGTTTACTCTGGTACACCCTGACGGAGGCGGATGATGATGAATAAGTTAAGGGTTTGGAACTCGAACATCTTCGACAAGCACACACAGGGCCTTGGGCTAACTGCAGCGTAATGCTGAGAGCAATGTTTAAATTTCTCAGGCTATGTGGATACTGCTGACTAATCAGAATAGTTCCTCTGACACTGCATGCCCACTGCAGAGAGAAGCAAACGGGAGCCGTGGCAGCGGAGCTCTGAGGAGGTGGAGATCAGCGCCTCCAGGAAAAACACACATGGCCCCAATAGCGGAACAGGCAGATGATTTTCTGATTGTAAATCAGCATAACATGCATTCCATACATTACAGAATGCTGTATAAAAGAGAAACGCTGGTGGCAAAATAATGAGAATCGTGTGGCAAATGTTGCCGTGTGGTTGGTTATATCTCTGACACTCTGGTACAGATGTTCCTGGTCTTTAGTGAGATAATGCTCACAGAGTGATGTGTACTGAAACTCTAAAGCAATAGGAGCCAGACCTGTGGAGTGCAATAGATCATTGAACCCAGAAGAAGCATTTTATGTTACCTCACATTGGATTCCAAAACCACAACAGCATAGTACAGGATACTGAGCAATCCAGGTTGGTGAGGTCGTCCAAACCCAACTCTCATAATGGTTTTGTTATAGGGAATACAGGACGATTCTAGTGCACACTGGGATCTAATAAGCCCAAATTTCATCTGAAAATTTATTGTTTTCCATATACTAGGTATATTAGATGTAGTACATGCAAACACAATTAGTCTGGAACATGAAAGATGTATTTTTACACCTGGTTTTAACTCGTTCACAGCACCAGGTTGACACACTGTGGGTTGGTTTTGACTAATCCAAGGCAGGTTCACAAAGTGTGTGAGAGCTGCCTTAGAGACACTGCAAGGCCATTGCCTGTGTGTACTCCTTTATCTGGACAATTAGATGCTGCACAGACAATGCCTGCCTGGAGGTGACAAACCAGACAAAGCTCCAGACAAATCTCACAAGGGGAAGCTCTAGGACTAAAAGTCTGTCACAGAAAAGGGTAACTCGACCTCTTCACAGACTGTGCAGTTCAGCGGCTGAAGGTAGACTTGCATACTACATACTGTACATATAAGGCTTCTTGACAGACCCAGATCTATTATGAATGTGGTCATGAAATTGAAAGTGGACACCCTTTGCCCGTATAGAGACATTTAAGCCTGGCTTGGATGTTGGCACTGGCAACATACTAGATAAATAATCAGCATCTGTCATATCACAAATGCATGTACTGTATGTGTATGCACCCTGAGGCACTTTTCCTCCTTTGGGAAATCCCTTTAGGTATTTGCACTGCAGTTTTTAAAAGCTGAATGTTTGGTTTGGACTGCATGATTTTCAGAATATCACACACACTAGTGGGTTAAAACAATACTACAGAGGTGTTTTACACCAGCTATCAAGGGAGCAGAAAAAACAATCACAAGCAATGCTGAGGTGGGCAAGCAAGCTCTAGAAATGGGAAGAATCACAGCGTTTGTCTTAAAAGCTGCCAACCTATAGGGCCAATGCAATCTTCTGTACTCACAAGGGGGTAGTTATCTAGTTAAACAAACAGACAACTCACTGTTCAAAGTTGTTCACAGACCAAGCAGAGACCGTTGCTTTGGTCCTTGATGTGTTGGTGCATTATTGCACAAATCCACCTTTCCCTCTGCTGTACACGACACTGGCAGACTATGCAGCCAGGTATTGGCAGGACAGACTGTGGTTTTGTTAATGTTATTAGACATTAACACTATCTATGAACTACTTTCATGCAAGTACAAAGCTCAAAGTTTTTTTCTACAATGGAAACACAATGGAATTGAAGCCCCTCAGCAATATTTTTTTGTAAGAAAGTCAGTTAGATTGGTCTTTTATATTTTTTATACCCTAATTAAACCAATGTCTGCACAATGCATTGAGGGCTTACCACAAGAAGCACATAAAACTAGTTACTGGTCTCCACTAATAATGTCCGAGCACTGGATCAGGCAAACAGTTCATGCAGCATATGGTTTGAACTGTTGGATTACAAATTTATAAAATGTTAAATCTAGGTTCCAACATAGTAGTATATAAATTGAAAGAGTTATGTACATTGGGTTTTACATTTTGAGGTAAAGATGATGACATTCTAAGAAGATCAAGTCTGGTAGCCCAGGTGTCTGAAACATTAATCTTTGGTCTTTATGTACTTCCTGACCAGGCTGTCAGGCTGATTAGATTAGCACCTATGCATTTGAAAGGCACTGTTATGCTGATGAGATCCGTGTTGGGGAACGTCCGTTACCAGGCTGATTCCTGTACTACACTATGCTTTGTTTAGATTGTCTCCACCTCTTGACTCCCCAGTGCTGAGTTTTAGTCAGACTTGGATGATTACAGCGACGCATGGCGGGTTCTCAATAAAGAGTAACTTCTGCTTGAAAGATATCTCAATGTCTTCTGGTCTCTGCTTCGACAAAGGAAAAAGTTTCCAACAGAACCCAACTGGAATGCTGAAATCCGGGGTGGCATCTTATAAACTCTTTTAAACTCTAATTAAAAGATGTCTGTGACTGAACTCAGCTCTGGTCCCAAGCCAGCTCTTTGTCCAGTAAGGTTTCTCAAGTGTTAAAGTATGTGGAGGCGCACTTGCCAGCCTTTTTTGCAATCGTTCAAGTGATTGCAAAGGCACACTTGAACTTTTTAACCAAAACTTGCTCACTATATTTTTTACTTATCATGGTCTTATATGAAACACACACTAGTGCAAAATAGTGTATTAAGTTTAAAATAGTTAGCCAAATAAAGATTTCTCTCGTGACTTTGAACATTAAACATTGAACGGCTGTGGCAAAGTCATCACCAGAAGTACAGGCAGTAGTGGTATCCCTGCTGACACCACTGGCTTCTAGTTCTTCAGAAAAAACCAACAATTTGTTATATGTGGATATTGTATACCTGAAGCCTACCTCTAGCTTGGAGTAACTCTAGAAGCTCTTCTCGGGTGATAGCTGGTTTGTCATTCTCATCTGGCATGCCCAGCACGTGGAAAGCTTTGTAGAGGTCTTGCTTGGAGATTCCCAAGGCTGGACGGTGGTTAATATACAACTTAATAAACTCCTCCAGGTCAATGTCAGATACATACTTTCCTGTCTCTGCATAACGACTGAATTTGACCTCATTCTGAATGTCTTCCAACTAGGACAGTTCAAAGATAAAGAAAAATAAACACATATATATATATATATATTATCATATATAACATTTAAACATTTTGAATTTTGTGGACATTTTCAACATCTCAAAGTATTTAAATATTTCCTAAGAATAACCAAAACTATTAAAAGAACAGAAGTGACTGATAGTATTTTTTATTTATGCACTCAATAGGCTCCTTTAGCACAAATTACTGCATCAGTGTGACATTGCACTTGCAGGCAATCAGCCTGTGGCACAGCTGAGGTGTTACTGAAGACCAGGTTGCTTTGATGGTGGCTTTCAGCTCGTCGTATTGTTGGGTTAGGCAGTGACGGACTGGCCATCTGGAGCACCGGGAGTGGACTGGCCCAGTCAGTTTGCAAATATATATTTTATGGACGGAAACCATAATATTGCCTCTCTTCAGTTTCAATATTGCACACAGATGAATGAGCGTGTCAATCGCATGGGCGCCGCCGACAAAGAGTGTGTGTTTGTGTGCATGCAAATGTATTGAACTGAACAGGTACTGTAAGCTGGAATAAAATCAGTAGCAGCATTAGCTCGCACATAGTAATTACTCATTTTAATTATTATGGTAGTCAAAATTAATTTAAAATAAACCGAGAAACATTATTTTGAATTAATATTGACTACCACAATAATTACTAGCACAAGCTAATGCTGCTTCCTTTTCACTCGGCTCAGGTAGAGAAGGGGAGAGGTGGTGGTCATCATTAGCAGCCACTGGTTCATCATCACTGACCCTGCTGCACTTGCAGCTTATACTGATGAGTGGTATATCTTACACTGCATCAAGATGATACTCCCTGACCAGCTAAATTATTGTCTTTATAGTTTTTTATGTTTTGTCTTGATGTTCTTTCCTTTGTTTCTTTGTTTTACAAATATGACCCAATATATGTTCAGTGATACTTCAAATAATATGTTTAAATAGCATTTACAGTCTTATGCAAAAGTTTAGGCACCCCTACAACAGACAATAACAGATTTTGGAGATTTTTTTTGTTTGCTGAAAATTTTTTCCATTTCCAAGAGAGACTGTGTTAACAACTTTTCAATGAAAAAAATCACCAAAATCTGTTATTTATCAAGGGGTGCCCAAACATTTGCATAAGACTGTATTTCTGTATTGCATTATATTTTTATGCTAGTAAGTTGTGTTAAAAAGTTAATCTCCACATTAATGAGCCAGTGTATTATGATGTGGGATGTGGAGGGCTGCTGTGGGCCAGGAAGTCCAGGGCCACTTTTTGGTCCCATCCGTCCCTGGGGTTAGTGGTGTGTTTTATTTTTTCCTTTTGACAATACTCCATAGATTCTTTATGAGGTTTAGGTCAGGCATGTTGGCTGGCTAATCAAATACAATAATATGGTTAGCAAACCAGTTAGTGGTAGTTTTGGCACTGTGGGCAGGTGCCGATCCCTGTTGGAAAAGAAAACTGACTAGACTTTAAGCAGCTTGGTTTCTGTGCCTCTCCACTCTTTCTCTAGAGTCTAGGACCTTGATATTGTTAATAAAAGGCAAAAATGACTTTCATCTGAAAGTAAGACATTAGATCACTGAGAAACGGTCCAGTTTTTTTCCCCTTAGCCCAGGTAAGATACTTCTGGTGTTGCCTCTGGTTCAGGAATGGCTTGTAGTACATTTCCTGAAGACGTCTGTGCATGGTGGCTCTTGATGCACTGACTCCAGCCTCACTCCACTCCTTGTGAATGCAAACTAAGTTCTTAAACTGGCTTTGCTTCACACTATCCTTAAGGCTGAGGTCATCCCTGTTGCTTCTGTACTTTTTCCAACCACAGCTTTCCCTTCCAGTCAACTTTCCATGTCTTATGCGTCAATACAGCACTCTGCAAACAGGGACCCCTTTCAGCAATGATGTCTCGGTGTCTAACCCTTCTTGTGGAGGATTTCAATTAAATTTGAGATGCACTGTATGTAACAGGGGTGTCAAACTGATCCATAAAGGGCCATGTGGGTATAGGCTTTCATTTCATCCAAGCAGTAGCTATACCTGATAGTCTATTGAAAGCCAAGAACAACTAATTAAACAGGCGTGGCTTCCGCTTGGTTGGAAAGAAAGCCTGCACCCACATGGCCCTTCCTGGATGCAGTTTGACACCCCTGGTCTTACCAATAGTCTTATACAGTATATAGTCTTATCCCTTATATTATCTTATGGTTCAACATTAAAATAAAATTATTTTGGGTAGATTGTTTTTAAACTAGGATTTTTCATACTAATAAACAAATCAAGTGTATAGTGAATTAGTTTGGTTTGCTGCATATCGATCATTTCATTGAAAGGGAAAAAACAAGGATAGATAGACATGTTATAACATCTGTACACAATAGAAATCTACTAAAAGGATGTTTGATAAATTAAAAACAGCAAAACATATTGTAATAAATATGTACAGGAAATAAGTAAGGATGCTTTAATCAGTCCTGTTACTGACTTGCAAAACAAGATATAATGTATGTCACTAGTAAACAAATATAAACATATAAATCATATATAAGCAGCATCTCCGTAACCTTACAAAGCCCGAATGTTAAAGTTCGATTCAATTCAATTTGTATAGTGCCTTTAGCAATGGTCATTGTCACAAAGCAGCTTTACAGAATCAAAAAATGAGCATTAAAAATCAGCAGCAGCATTATTTGATTTGTCCAGTGAGAACAAAATGATGTGTTATCAAAGCAGATGTCTTAATACACTGCGTACCTTATACCATCTATTCATTGTACAAAATAATAGTACCTAGTACCTCTTGCTCTGTCGGGTAGAAGCCAAGTGCTCTGAGGAGAAAGGGAACTTCAGAGAGAGGGATATGATTCGACACCTGTCTGGTTTCCATCGAGTCGATGCCTTGACTGCGCAACCGACAGTAATAAAATAAATCCTTTATGGCCTAATGGAAAAAGTACAGAGATGCATCATTTTCCAAACAGGGAGCAGCTAGAAGGAACTCAAATAAGTTTTACAAAAAAAAGATGATGGCTGGAAACAACAATAATAGCAAATGGCACAAGCATTTAGTAATGTTTAACAGGATTGTACGCCCATAAATATGGATGTTTAATCTGACCTACATTTTCTGTTAAATACTGGTATTACTTTGTAGTTACAGGATTTTTTTTGTGCTTACCTGAAAAAGCTCTCCATCTTTCCCTCCTTCTAAAAGAGTGTAAAAGGGAACCAGGCCTTTTCCTCTCAAAGCAGCAGCTGCATCTAATGCACTGAGGAGACAGTTAGGTGGTTCTTAATGGACGAGGGTAATGAGCACACCTACTGTACATGTGCTGAATGCATCGAAGTGTCACATTTAAGAGCAAACATTTTACACAAATGTGTCACAAGCGTGATATTCGTGCTATGAAAGATATAACCTTTGGTTTCCTGTACACTTTTGAAATGCACTCTGTATGCTGTACTTACGGACGGCTGATCTGCCACAAGAAGACAGCCTTGTCCCCGCCACCAGCCGTGAAAATATATCTGCCATCATGAGAGCATGTCAGATGTGAGACTCCTGAAGAGTGGCAGATCAGTGCTGAAGACTTGTGTGGGTTTCCGTCAAGAGGCAGGATCTGAACCCCAACCTACACACAGACGAGAATAGTCCATGATTGCTGAAGACACTACAAAACTATCATCTGAATTTAAGCAAAGCAGTAATCATTATCGAATCATTTTCCACGTACCTTATCCTGCGTTATATAAGCCACATAACGTGAATTAGGATCCCCGTCTTTAGTCGCTGGCAGGATCAGCATCTTTTTTATAGGAGAACCATATATGGGCCCGAGCACTGTTTTTCTGTTGAAGGAATAAAAAACACGAACTCTGAATTTTTATATAATGTAAATACATTCATATATACCATCACTTAGGCAACATCTTTCCACAATTATTATCAATACAGATCAAATATATCTAGGGAATATTCTGTGACTGAATAAAGAACACACAGACCGGCACATCTTTGTGGTGCCATTGAGAAGTTTGAGTTTGTACGTGTCAGAGCCGATAAGTAAGAAGTGCTCCGTGGTTAAAGGTGGATACCAGGCCATGCATGTCGGGACGGCACTTTGCTCGATGCGTTCTGAGCTGAGGATCAACAAGTCATCCTTTCTGCTGTTCTGCAGGTCGTACTCAACCTAAAGAGTGTAGAGAGAACAACACCTTGTGATATCAGCATTCAATTCAATTCAATGACTGAGAGACGAAAAGAACATTTTGAGGAAAGTAAACGAACGTATCTCTATTTAATATGATAATCATTTAAACCATTTTATTTCATTCATCTTATTTAAAAATGTTCTATATATGCAAAATCATTTCTGTTCCTGTGTAGGAAGTGTTTTTATTATTATTATTATTGATTTTGCCCCAAAAGTATAGAAAATTGCTATTAATCCTGTCAAACTTTGCTTTTGTGACCAGGACACAGGGAATTTTATTTATGAGGAGATATCCATTCATTCATCCTCTGTATGGTTTAGCCTATGTACAGGGTCACAGTAAGCCAGAAGCCTATCCCAGGAGACTTTGGGTACAAGGCAGGGTACCACCCTGGACAGGGTGCAAATCCATCGCAGTGCGCGCACACACACACATATATACACACACACACACACACAAACACACACACACACACACATACAGTACACACACTACGGGCAGTTTGGGAACACCAATTAGACTAATCTCATAATAATAATCATATACTGTCTGCTGTTTTATTCTTAACTTGCACCTCTTGGACTCTTAATTTTAAAAAAATTAACATTACAAATGAGTTTGGAACGCCTTATACAAGATACTGACTAGCCTGCGATCCATGCCCAAGGAGAGGAGGCGTGGCATGGTACTGTCCAGGTACACCCCGAACAGCAGGTCCTGAATGGGCTTGTAGTGAGAGCGATGTTTCCCGAGATACTGCCACACACACTGAGTTCCCTCCTTACATAAGTGAAACACCAACACAGCTTTCCCAGCATCCTGGAATAGGAAACGATTTATTTGTCGTTATTTTCTTTTCTGTTTTACTGTAGATACTACATCTGTATGAATCGTTGACTGGATAAGTGTTTCTACTTACTTTTGCTTGTGTTACAACTAGTTACTACCACTATACTACTATTACTAGTTTCTCTAGTTGTCACTAATGGAATGCAATAAACACATGTTAAATCCAGTTCTATTCTGTGTCTACAGTAGTTGTACTTACATACTTACATACATTACTTGCACATGCCAAGCATAACTGGCCCGATTTAACTAGGATAAGAGAGTAAGTATGTGCACTCATGCACTCACCGCAGCAGCCAGGTAGGAGGAGTCGTGGGAGAAAGAGAGATGGGTAATGCAGTCATAACTGTAGTTAAAGCTCCCCTCTTCTTCTTCATTTAAACTGCACGAATTCAGAACTTTCACAACCCCGCTGACAAAACCTACGGCCAGGTAAAAGCCTAACGAAACAAAGGACAAAGTAGAATGTAGGAAAATTTTGGGAGCAGTGATTAGGGAGAGTGGAAGAGGGTTAATGATCAATTTGAAATGCAGTGCATTATTTTATACTGTATGTATTGTTTTTCATTTAGGTGTAAAAAAGACTAGTATCTACAACTGAAGCTCTAAAATACTTAGACCAAAAAGCATGACTAATTCAGGTTCTTTTGTAAGTTTCACTGACCTTTAGGATCATAGGTGACGCAGTGGATCTGCTCATCTGTACGGAAGATTCTGCTGCAGACAGTCACTTTGCGCTCATAGTCCCAAACCATCAGGACACCACTATGGCTTCCCGTCGCTAAAACAGAACGTTTAGGATGACAGGCGACTGCGTGCACTGGCTCAGAGTGTTCTTTCATTAAAGTCTGAGCAGTTCTGCTTTGCGTGTTCACATGTACCACAGCTGCGCTCACTGTGGACACGACAAGATTTCTATAAAAGGAAAACAGACAGTATGCGCCTAATTAAGTATTAAACAATATCGTAAAAAATACAAATCAGTAAAAGTTTGCATAACAGACAAAAATGACTGTTATACTTGTATATACTTGTATATACTTCAAAATGATCAGAAATCTTCAATGCAATTAAATTCCGTTCAGTTTTATTTATTAACAGTGGTCACTGTCGCAAAGCAGATTTACAGAATCAAAAATAAAATTAGGAAATTAATTTGGAATGTGTGAGAAAACTGATCAGAAATCAAAATGGTCAGATAATCCCTGGTGAGCAAGCCGAGGGCGACAGTGGCAAGGAAAAACTCCCCGAGATGGTGATAGGAAGAAACCTTGAGAGGAACCGGACTCAGCAGGGAACCCATCCTCATTTGGGTGAAACAGAAAGCAGGAATTGAATTGAATATTTTGAATTGAATAGTAATCACCCAATATATTGTATACAATACATTTATATATATTGATATACATTATCCACATTAAAACAAGCAGAAAAAAATTATTATAATCAGATTTCTTATTTTTTTGTACGGTGTGCTCGGCTATTAAAACCATGTCTTTTAAAAATATATATATATATATTATTAATTCATATGTACAATGAAAATAAATGAGCTAATTATTGTATCCTTAAACATACATCTATGCGAGCAGCATATGAACGTTGTCCTAAATTAACAGGATTTTTCTTAATAAAATATTATCTTATGTGCTATTATCCGTAAAATAGCACAATTCATTAATTAAACCATTTTCTTACCATAGGCCAGCTCTACTCTATCACACTTATGTGAGAAATGTGAAACCTCATTTTGAACTCTTGCTTATGCTGTGTCATATGGCATGCTTATGCCACGTCTCTTCCATGACTCTTGGACACATGACTGTTGCATCATCTGTGATCGAACTCACTTACGACCCTACGATAGGATGGAGGCTCTCCGCCAATCAGAAGCCATAAATTCAATCACTGATTAACATGGTTCTTACCTACTGACAAATCGTGTGGTGCTTAAAATGCGCTCTTCTTCCTGTGCAACAGCACTAGAGGTAGAAATATCCTTCGCCGAGGAGATGGATTTGATGGGGTCCAAATTGAGGTTAGCTAAGGAGCTAATGATCTTGAAGTTCTCATCATAGAATGAAATGTGGCCTTTTACATCACCCGTCACAATAAACCTGCAGAGAAAAGGCAGAAAAACACATGAACGAGATGAGAGGGGAACTTTAGTAAACTGAAAAATCTATACTGTATTTCCCATATATACAGATATTATAAAATATCTCTGAATGGAGCCTGTTTTAAACAGCGACTGCGCTGTGTATGTGTACCTGTCACACAACGTCATTGCAGTAATCCCATCCTTCTGCAGCGAAATGACTTTGTGGGCTTTCATTGTACACGCTTGGCCTGTGCCTGACCTCAGCACACTGAACAATACAACATTGCCTGAGAGTGTACATGAGAAAGCCTGCATGCCTCGCACATGGAAGACAGACTGACTAAAGCGATCCGCTGGCATTTTAAATTTCTATAGTGGGGGGGGGGGGGGGAAAAAAAATATATATATATATTATTTCAAGCATTTGAGATAAAATAGCTCTCTTTTAGATAAGACTCATGTATTGTGTATTACATTTTAGTATCAGTCGGAATACATAGTTCCACATAGAGGCTCAAAAGGGCATCTCATGCCACGCTAAACAGAGAAAAATATGCAGAAAAAACAGGAAATGTAATATACAGCCTTACCTTGAAGATGTCTGGTGCTTCATATTGCATAATTTCTTTATCCTTAAATGACGTTTAGGAATCAAATAAGAATTTATGTTAATTAATATGAAATACACCAATTATTTATATCTATATCATAGATACTGTATATCTATATCATCTATTTAGTTGCTACAGAGATATAACTGGGGGGGCACGGTGGCTTAGTGGTTAGAACTGTCGCCTTGCACCTCCAGGATCTGAGTTCGATTCCCGCCTGGGTCTGTGTGGGCGTAGAGTTTGCATCTCTCCTTGTGCTTGGCTAGTTTCCTCCCAGATTACACACAGATTAGGCTAATTGACGGTCCCAAATTGTAGTGTAGTGTGTGAATGTGAGTGTGTGTGCCCTGCAGGTGATTGGCACCCTGTCCAGGGTGTACCCCGCTTCGTGCCCCAAGTCTCCTGGATAAAGCGGTGTAGATGATGAGTAAGTAAGGGTGAGATAGAATTGATGCTCACCCAGGTGTAAAACAGGACATGACTTTCACTGTTACTGAGTAGCTGATGGCTGTCAGTAGGGTTGAATGAGATGAGTTTCTAGAAAGGAGAAAACATACAGTAAGATAATACCTCAATCACTGGGTTTAAATGTGCTGGTCAAAAACTTTTTTTAAATATACTTAAATGTGGAACATACCTGGCAACCACGTTTTGGGCTGACTTCAACCTGGCATTCTGGGCTTTCAGTCTCATTAGTCCAATCCCAGATACAGACTCTCTGTGATCGACATTAAAACACATTCCGTAAAACACAGCATCTCTGAGACAAAAAATCTTATAAGTGTAGCTCATATTAACGCCAGCCTTCAACCTGCACTGCTCCGGCTCCAGCAGTCACCAGATACTTTGAATCCTCGGACAGCGCCACAGCGGCTACACCGCCCTCAGGGTGGCAATCGAACATGGTGCGAACCGGAATCCTACAACACACGCAGTGAAAACCTCCTTCATGCTTTTCGAAAGTGTCAGTGTACAGTATAGGTGGTGTTATGATGAATTGATTGGTACAAAAAGTTATACCCTGTGTATGAGTCCCATATGATCACAAGGCTCTCGTCGCCTTCATCAGCGGTCACAATCCAGCGTCTGTCCTCACTGACACACAGGCAGGAAATGGTGTTGCAGTGACCCTGACGACAAAATCATTAAGCAGAAAAATCGGCTAGTGCAAGTTAGAAGATTCAGATTCACACTAGTTCCCAAAGACTTCAAAGAAAAATTGTCACAGTAAGATAACAAAGTCCACTCATCTTGGCAAGTGATTGTTCTCTGGCACATAAGGCTGTCTATAATTTAAAAACCGATAGGCCTGGAGATGATTTGGGAATGGCAATTAATCTATAGTGCCATGAAGAAGTATTTGGCTCCTTCCTGATTTTTTTTTTTTTACATATTTGTCAAACTTAAATGATTCAGATCATCAAACTAATTACAATATTACACAAAGATAAACTGAATAAATACAAAATGATATTTTTTAAATGATGATTTCAATTATTAAGGGGAAAAAAACTGTCCAAACCTATCTGGGCCTGTGTGACACAGTAATTGCCCCTAAACCTAATAACTGGTTGTGCCATATAATAATATAATATCATTAAAATGAAAAAATTGTGAATACTTTTTCACGGCACTTTAATCTATATGTCTTTAGACTGTGGGATAAGAACCCAGCAAGCATGGGGAGAACATACAAATTCCACACACATAGACTTTCTGAGTCTCAGATGTTCATCTCATGCCCAAGGTGTTACTGAACGGATTTGTCTGTGCTGCTGTATGATGGACAGGCATTTTCTGTCTCATGCCCAGAACAGGCTCAGACCCTGACCAGAACAACAACAACAACAACAACAAAAAGCTTAACAAAGAGCATTTGGTTAACTCCTAATCTGGACCTTCAGCAGCTGTTGTACTTTAGTGTTAGTAAATGGAGCAGAAATGTGATAAAGAATGCACAAAATCGTCCAAAGATATTAACTAACAATGGATGTAAAGAGATGCGTTTCCTTACTAATTTGATTATGAGCAATATTTATTCATTGTCCTCTTTGAACTTGCATCCAAAAAAAAAACTATGTAAAAGAACTAAACTGATCAGACTTTTATGCAGATGTCATTGTATAACAGCTTACTTGTAAGAGTCGTTGTGAATTAGATGTGTGGTCATATATGACAGCTACACGAGAACAAGCATACAGGATGGTGAGTCGGTCTTCTTGATCCATGAGGTTGAAGACAGGGAGAGACCTGTTTATTCCAATGGCCCAGTTCAGAGTCTGCAACCACACATCATTACTTAGTATTAGCTCCTACTATATAGCGCATCCGGAAAGTATTTACAGCACTTCACTTTTCCACATTTTGTTATATTACATTTTAATCCTCATTTCGAAATTAATTAAATTAATTATTTTCCTCAAGATTTTACACAGTTTCCCAAAAGGCATCTGAAGGACTCTCAGACCATTAGAAACATTTTTTGATGTTGAAGCTTCTTTGGCACCAATTACAAGCTCAAGTCTTTTTGAGGATGATGCTACAAGATGGTTGTTCTTCTGGAAGGTTCTCCTCTCTCCACAGGGAAATGATGGGGCTCTTTCAGAGTGACCATGGAGTTCTTGGTCACCTCCTTGACTAAGACCCTTCTCCTCCGATCACTCAGTTTGTCCGGGCGGCCCGCTCTAGGAAGAGTCCTGGTGGTACTTCTTCCACTTACTGATAATGGAGGCCACTGTGCTCATTGGAACCTTCACGGCTGAAGAAATATTTCTGGACATGTCTCCCAGTTCTTCACTAGAGGTCTTCAGACAATTCCTTGGACTTCATGGCTTGGTTTGTGCTCTGACATGCACTGTTAACTGTGGGACCTTATGTGGACAAGTGTGTGTGTGCTTTTACAAACTCCTACCAAGTTTTGGAAACATCTCAAGGATGATCAGTCAAAATGCATTGTGAGGGTCATCGCAAGGTCTGCAATACTAACGTACTTTTTAATAGATTTGCAAAGATTTCAAACAAACTGACACGTCATTATGGGGTACTGTTTGTTAAATTTTGAGGAAAATGATGCATTAAATCCATTTCAAATTCAAATCAAATTTTATTCGTCACATACACAGTCATACACATTATGATAAGAAGTGAAATGCTTATACGACTGCTGTTGACCAAAGTATTGTGTAAAGAATTTTAAAAACTTTTAAATTTACATAATATACAGCAATAGGAATAATATAAATCTAAATAAAATAGAGTAAGATGGAAATATAAAGAAGTTAAAGAATATATATTAAAAATAGAAAAATATATATAGTAAAATGAAATATAATAGGACGGTGATGTAGTGCAGTGTAGAGCCGAGTCCAGTTAATGTACGATAATTAGATAATAAGATAATGTGCAAGATTGCAGTTCAAGTTCAAGTTCACAGTGTGCAAAAATGTGCAAATGTTCTATGTGTAAGGAATAAGGCTGTAACATAACAAAACGTGTAATAATGAAGCACTGCATCATCTGTTGGTGAGTTACACGTTATCTCACACGTGGATAGTGTACGTAGTGTAATTGAAGTTGCAGTGATTAGCATGTACTGTACAGATCAGATGAGTATTAGGTCTCTAGTCTTGTCCTGTTACCAGTGGGTAGGTTATGTGGGGGCTCCGGGTTTCAGCTCCCAGGGACAGTGAGGTGGCTGTGTAGACTCGGCTGGACAGTCCGGCTCCTTCCTCCTCTCCTGCTCTCTCCGTCTCCACCTGCTCATCCACACAGCGCTGCTCTCCGACTCCGCCTTTATCAGAGGCTCCGCTCACACACTCCGCTCCATCCGCTCCATCCGCCATGTCTCCTACAGCGAGCTAACTCACAGGAGAGAAACAGGAATGGAAACACTATTCACTACGTTAGCGACCACAACAGTTTATCAAACTACTAAACGGATAACGCTGAAGAAAAAAAAACGATAAGTATTTTCTAATCAATTCTTCCTACAGGCACTTTAAACAAGGTTTATATTTTTCAAAACACTAGCAACACCATCGCGCGAGCTCACCATGCACAAACACCTCAAACTTCTTAGCGTCCGGTTGCTAAGATACGGGTTAGGACTTTCTGCGTGGGGATTGGTTGAGAGAAGCCCGCCTCCTGTGCCATGATTGGACAAGATGACACGCCATTAAACAGCTTTAATATTCTAAACTAAAGAACACTTTGTTTGCAATTCTTTAATAGACAAGATAAATTGGAGGCTCTTACCTTATAAATTATGTGTCCCCCAACAAAGTGAAAGATGTACATTTAAAGATTTTGCATTATATATACCTCACCAATGAGATTACATCCAAATTTGGTAATCCTCATTTAAACTGTAATTTTTGTAATGTCAGTATTGATTCTATTGATCATGCTTATTTTTTTAATGCCCCCTTGTTAAGAAATTCTGGTTTGACTTATCAACATTCTTTTCTTCAAAGTCTAATGTAGATATTGATTTAACTACAGTATGTGTGATACATTTTGCTATTTTTCTCATTGTAAACATAACACATAATATATAGGAAATGTATTTAATTTAATGGGAAAATATTACATTCATAAATGTAAATGTTCTTCAACATTCCCCAAATTATATAATTTTCTTTGCAATCTCAACTACCTAATTACACCACCAAAACTATTAATATAAAAAAGTGCCAAATTTGTATTGATATTGATAATGATATGATGAATACTATGTAAATTTGATTTACTATATTTGTACCCTTTTATTTTATATATTTAGTTTGTATTGTTATATATATATATATTTTTTACTTTTATTTATTCATTTATTTATTTTCTATATTCCTTCCTATATTCATTCATTCATCTTCTATACCGCTTTATCCTCTATTCAGGGTCGCGGGGGACCTGGAGCCTATCCCAGGAGGCT
>JAQMYL010000014.1:7662856-7673029 GCA_030014365.1 Clarias pachynema | reverse complement strand
TGAGGGATGCCCGCTACACTGGCCAAGTTTGGCCAGTGTAGCGGGCATCCCTCACCGTGTAAAAGTAATCAGTGTTGTCGAATGTAACAGTAGACAGCAACATCATAGGACATGTTTAAGGAGCAGCAGCAAGTTCACCAAACATTCTATTTGCAGTTAATGGTAGCGCGCAGGCATCAGGATCTGCTCAGGGATGTGGGTATCCTCTGAAGAAAAAAATAAATAAATGGCTGCAAGTCCTGATTATCAGGGTGCTGGCACTGTGAGCATAGTATAACACCTGTTATACAACAGTTAGTCCCAAGCAATCTCATCACTCATTCCATGAGTGGTAATCAGAGACTGTGACAGCCCTGGGATATTTGACTACAGTATATGGGAGTATATACAAACTCCATGCACACAGAGGCGGGAATCAAACCTGGCCAGGAATCAAATCCAGACATTGGAGGTGCAAGGCAATAGATAGTGCTAACCACAAAGCCACCATGCTACTGTATTTCCTCACAAATTCAGGCCCCAAAATTCCAGTATTAAAATTCAGGTAGACAAAATTTGAGTCTTCACATCCGGGAATCCAGAGGTAGAGCAATGAATTGTCAATTGCTGCAGTCTGTTCCACTTCACAGGGAACTACTTGCCAATCGGTAAGCAGCACTTCTAACTATCTGCTGAGTTGCCAGTTGAGTGGCAGAAAAAATGGTGATATGCGCTAAAATGCTCTCTTGCCACGGACCTCTCCCGCCGGATCTTCAAAGCAAAGCTGAACACTATTTCCTTCAAACATGATAGCAAAGATTTTCCTTTTCCTTGCGCTTAGTAATGCAAATACAGTCACGTTCAGTAACAAGAGGGATTAACAAAGGATTGATTTCCTCAACAATAGCAACAACAAACAAACTGGGTTGGATTTATAATGCTTAATAATAAAAATATATGTAATACAGTGATAGACAAAAGTGATGTTCAATGTTTTAATGACTTAATGACTCCAGTTTTTATGTTTTTAAATAATGACAATGAAGATTCTAAGAATAATTTGTTATTTTATGCAATGGAATTGCTCAATAACAACAATTAATATTTAGTCTAAAATCCTGGGCATAGAGTCAAAAAGACGTTGATTGCATTCTGAACATCACGTACAAAAATTTGCAACAGAGGAGTCGTGATGCTGGTGCTGAATCCTGTGTGAACCGAGATTACTCAGAGCAGGCTACAGCTGCTCAGTGTTGGTAATCCTGTGCCCACTGCAGCCTCAGCTTCCTGTTCTTGTCTTTGTTTAGTTTAGTGAAATGGTGATGGATCCAGATGTCAGTTTGCTTTGGGAATCTTCTCTGAAACTATGCTAGTATCGTTAGTAGGTCAAGCTACAAGAGGTTAACAAAGTAACATGTTCTTATCATTACTAAATAGAAGCACGGCAGCCACAAATGGAATAATATAAGATAGAGATCTTCGGTTGGTAATATAGTCCACTAACACAGTATATCCTCCACTGTGCAAGGTTGTCTTTCAGGGAGTACTGAAATAGACCACAATTCATTTGCCACATCAGTGATGGAAAAGCTTATGTGGCCTGCTGAAGATGGTTAATGAGTCAGAACACTTATGGGCTATTCTCTAATACAAGATTAGGGGACTTTATTTACCAGTACACTCTTTAATTTAGTGTGTATGATTTTAATGAGGTGGGTAATATTCAGCTGGCCATAAATATCAAGCAGTGGCATTAGTATAAAAATAATTCACAAAACAATAACATCATGTGTCTCATCAACTCGGCTCCCTTTATTTTTCATTCCTGCCCTACCCTGGTGTGTTGCTACCCCAATATTTCATGTAACACTATAGTGTTACTACTTTACCAAGAATGCCATATTACCCATTATTTTCTCAGACCAAACAGAGTAATAAGGGAAATCAGAAAGGCAGTGCTCCAAATACAAACACCAGCATTTACAGTGAAGTGTGTGGAAATGGCATAACAGCCTGGGGGCAAAAGGGGGAAAAACATGTTCCTGATATTTTGTTAGCAATAAGAGTGTTTTATGTTGAACTAGAGGTTTCCCCATAGCTTCGTCTGCGCTGTTACATCATTGAGAAACACCTTTCTTTCTTCCAGTATGACATAAAAGTTGTTACATTCACTGAGGAACACCTGTGACATGAATGTGATGGAACGTGCAAACAATAATATATATTTAATGTATTATTACATTACAAACTGCTTCTATAGTGGAAAATTCTGATTTGTTAGAATTATAGAAAATTGACTTTCTCAGTACTGTGTAGTTATTATTTATTTATTACACAGTAAATTATAGGAGCCTGTGAAATAATGTAGGTGTGTAAGTTGTTGGTGGCACAGTGGCTAACTAGTTATGGCTGTTCCCTTACACCTCAAGGTTTTGGGTTCATTTCCCACCTTGGGTTTGTGTGCATGGAGTTTGCGTGTTCTCCCAGTGCTCGGTTGGTTTCCTCCAGATACTCTGTCTTCCTCATACAGTACAAAGACATGTAGATTTGGCTGCCATTTCCAAATTAAATAGTGTGAGAATACGTGTGTGAATGTTGACTGGAGATCCACCACAGCCGTAAAATGGGAATACAGTGGTAATCATCATTGTCCTCCTCAGTCCCTAGTTGGACCACAGAGATTTGTGGCTGGGTAATGTGAGGTAATTAAATGATGTGAATGAGCATTTGAAATATTTGAAATATTTATTAATTTAAAAACGACAATACACATGACTGCCGGCTGTTAACCGGCCAAAAAGAGAGACAGAGAGAAACCGAACTAACGGACCATTCGCGCGGTTGCCAGGTACAGTAAGTGAATTTCTGCTTGAAAACTGGCGGTTTTGATTTTGAGTCTGAGGGTAAAAATCGGTGTTAACGGATATTAGGTTTGATCGTAATATTTATCATTGACTAGAGGTTTACCCGCGGATCCTCCCGCTTACATCCACCTCATGACGTTCTGGTAATCAAATGAAGTTATATTATTACCTCACAGTATGATATTAAAGTTGATGATGATGCTGTCTACTGTAACCTGAGCGAAAACCCGAAGACACCACAAACACCTTCCACCGAAGATTTCTGTTTTTATATATGTACAGTACTGTGCAGTACAATATTTGGAGTAAAAACTTAAAATCATTTTAGACACAGATTTGTGCAGTTTTATAAGAAAACAGTTGTTAGGTTTTACTGAGCATGCTGGAGAATATGAGGTCTTCCGTAACTTTGTCACACTCCCATAATGATATTTATTTATGAATTTGTAAGTTATATATGGAATTACTGAATGATTTTGTACCTAAATATGCAGACATGATGAACATATATCCCTAAATTGGTACAGCATACAGTATAATATAGTGCCTAAGACTTTTGCACAGTACTCTACTGTATGTTAACAAAGACACCATGATAGTAGAAATTAAACTAAAGCTTAATAAAATATTTCATGTGTTTCATCTGGCAACCCATGTCCTCTGAGTCCTCTGTAATACGAAGGTTTATTCATTCATTTATTTTTATTTATTTATTATTATTACCTTTGCTTTTCTTTAAAAAAAAAAAAAAAAAGGTTTCACATGCTTCACTTCATCTTTTACTGCAGAGCGAATTGTGTGTACATTTTTATTTTCTCTGTCAAATTATTCTATTTTATATTATTCTATTTTTTCCTCTTTTCTCTTTTTTTTCTAATTACTACTTTTAAAAAAATCTATTTCTTTTATTTTCATCGGACTTATTTTCATTGGCAAAACGAATGCCCATATTTGTAGTGTGCAGATTCTGGAGTCATCAGTCTCGGTGTTTTTCTTCCTGGCTCCTGATTCTTTACACCTCCAATAATGAAATCAGACCAGACCAAGCCTAACGACAATAGTGACAATAATAATGCATCATCTAATGTAAAACAGAAATTGTTTGCACAGGCAGTTCCGTCACAGGCATGTAACAGGCATTTCTCCCTGCTTGTAGCAGTAGGCAGCATCATCATCAACTGTTATGTCATAGTGTGAGTATGTCACAGGATTTTCTCCCTGAATATAGCAGTAGAGGCATCATCATCGTTAACTTTTATGTCATACTGTCATACATATCAAGCCGGGCTCATTGCTGCTGAAACCCCAGAGGAGACTGCAGATTGTCTACAGTGCCGAAACATTGGCGCAGCACACTCCTTTTAAAGGTAATGGTATCACACAGGCATCATGATCTGCATCCAGGCGGAGCCGTGGGTAACCTCTAGTTATTGTCTAGTTATTTTAAACACTCTACCGTTTTAGTTTAATCAGTTTAGAGCCATGACCTGTGGCATCGATGGCTCTATGATCATCATGGGCTATAGCCCTGAGTATTTTAAACTTAACCTTTAACATTTTTTCAATTGAGGGGGAGTGACTCATAGCAAAGCATCAGACTGTATTATTGTATTATTATACTTAACTGTATTTGCACTCAGAGTCCAAGGGATGTATGTGTGTGCATTCTGATCAGCTTAAAGTTCCATGGTATTCAGCCATGTTAAGTGTGATTCCAACTTGCAGGGAGCGAAACAGCTCAGTTCAAAGAAAACTGTGAAAAGTGTAATTAACCAATAATATATCTACCTTGCTATATAATATACCTACTAGAGGTTTACCTGCATAGATCCACCTCATGATAATCTGATAATAAAATGAAGATAAACTATTACCTCACAGTATGACATAAAAATTGATGATGACGCCATATAGTGTTAAACTCTTGAGAAATGCATGTTCTTTTGTTCATAAAGCCTTGAACCTAATTAAACTGGGTTCCCTCCAATTCCCATCATGTGCATTTTGATTATGAGGTGGTATCACAAGGAAGACACTCTCATGTTGGTCGCCAGGGTTTTTGTCTTGACGTATTTCCTAAAACTGGATGCTTAGTGCAAGTGTTGAGTTTATCTTCCTCGGAAAATAACAGGGATTGAGGAAAGCGGAGCAACAGATCTTCCTATTATTCTTTCAGCATCTCTAAGATCACGCATCATTTTTTAAGTCCCATTTTCTACCTTACACTGGCTTGATACCTCTAAGTCTTCACCTGAATAGTTCTTCCGCTCAAAAAGCCTTGAACTCAATTAAACAGGTCCCTTCCAATTACCATCATGTGCATTTTAATTAGCAATCTTCTTCATTTTTTCCATGTTTTCCTCTCAGTACCACTCAGCATATGTTGGAGTTCTGTATGTTGCATCAACGGCACCTTTAGATCTCACTCTCCTCAGCTTCCCTGTCCTTTCCAGTCCAGTCTTTTTCAAAATCAACATTAAATGGTTTCTTTCCTGATCAGTGACTCCTGATCAAGACTCTTAACATTGCTTGTAATTGCATATATTTCCTGCATAAGAGCATTACATGCTCAACAGTCTCACTTTCCTTGCATTCCTCACAGAGGTCCCTTTTGGGTGTTTACCTACGTACGACAGTATAAATAGAGCGCTAGGAAGGTTGATGTGTCGAATTCTTAGTCTGCTAATTAATAATTCCATCTTTCCCTCTCCGCATTACATCTACTGTGGCCTGTATTGATTGCAGATGTCTCGCTTTTGATTCATTATCCTACTTCTGTTTCTATTGTTATATCGCCTTTCTCCACACTATACCTTTTGCCTTTGATTTTCACAATTTGATATTGACCTCAACATCCACTTTTTAGTTGCTTCTTTTGCCAGCTCACCTGCTCTCTCATTTTCCTGTATACCTGAATGGGCTGCAACCCATAGAGACGTTTTTCCTTTTCTAATTATTCTTGAGTTAGCTAACAAAATTTCATATACAAGATCCTGGTGGCTTCTGGCTGTACCTGTACTAACATTATATAAAGTTTAATGATTTAATGTTTTACATTTGGATTGGGTGTGTAAGTGATATTGACAATGTGCTGTTGAAATGACCACCACATTCACCTTACTTGACACATTGTGATTTTTTTTACTATGGGTCTATGTGAAAGGACTGGTCCCCCCTCTTCCTGCAAGCGCTGAGGCGCTGGAGAATGTTTTGCAAGATATGCTACAGCGTGTTTGGCAGGAGCTGGACTACCGACTTGATGTGTGTCGTGAAAATTTGTGAAGCTTTGTGAAATCTGTTATAAAATCTATATCCGTTTAAATATGAATTTTGATAAATAAATCTTTTATCTTTATATATATATAAAGTCCACAGTTATATATAGTGTAGGACCTCCTTTTGGGGCCAAAACTGCCTTGAACTCAATTAAACAAATAGGGCCAAAACAGCATCAATTCGTTTTGGGAATGACAGATACAAGTTCTGCACAGTGGCCAGAGGGATTTTGAGCCATTCTTCTTGCAGAATAATGGCCAGGTCACCACGTGATGCTGGTGGAGGAAAATGTTTCCTGACTGCCTCCTCCACATGGTCCTCTAGAATGGTTCGGTAGTCCTTGGCAGTGATGCGCCCATCTAGCACAAGTATTGGGCCTAGGTAATGCCATGATATTGCAGCCCAAACCATCACTGATCCACCCCCATGCTTCACTCTGGGCATGCAACAGTCTGGGTGGTACGCTTCTTTGGGGCTTCTCCAACCGTAACTCCACTGGATGTGGGAAAGGCAGTGAAGGTGGACTCATCAGAGAACAATACAAGTTTCACATTGTCCACAGCCCAAGATTTTCGTTGCTGGCACCATTGAAACCGACATTTGTCACTGGCACGAGTAACCAAAGGTTTGGCTATAGCAGCCTGGCCATGTACAGTACATTGACCCTGTGGAGCTCCTGACGAACAGTTTTGGTGGAACCAGGAGAGTTGAGGTGCATATTTACTGTAATTCTGCAAGTGCTGTGGTTTTATGTTTTTTGGATAGCCCCCGGACATCCCTTTCAGACAGCTTCCTCTTGCGTCCACAGTTACTCCTGTTGGATGTGGTTCGTCCTTCTTGGTGGTATTCTGACATTACCCTGGATACCGTGGCTCTTGATACATCATTAAGACTTGCTGTCTTGGTCACAAATGCACCAGCGAGACGCGCACCAACAATTTGTCCTCTTTTGAACTCTGATATGTAACCCATAATGTTGTGTGCATTGCAATATTTTAAGCAAAACTGTGCTATTACTCTGCTAATTAATCCTTTACACTCTGCTCTTACTGGTGGAATGTGGCAACCAATGAAGATTGGCCACCAGGCTGGTCAGATTTAGCATGAAACCTCCAACACTAAATTGGCCAGTGTTTCAGTTTCATTGTCCAACCCCATGTATCACTGAACACGCTCCCTTGGGTAGTCCCATTGTCCACTTTACACTGGTTTGATACTTCTGAGCCTATTTTCACCTAAATAGATCTTCTATTTAAAAAGTCTAAAAAGTCTTAATCTCCCAATTAAACATTTTCCTTCCAATTGCCATCATGTGCATTTTTAGTAACAGTCCAACTTTACACCTTAAAAAATACTGCATCCACTCTCTCTTGATTTATTTGAGCTTTTCTTACTTTGTAGAGCTGTACTGTAAGCTCTAGACCTAGATTACAGTTTCTTTTTCCACCTAGTGATGTTCTGGCAATCAAATGAATTTAAATTATTACCTCACAATACGACATTAAAGTCGATGATGATGATGCTGCCTACTGATAACTGCAATAAGGAACTACCCATTCAAGCACTGGCCAAACATATGGGTCATTTTTCAATTGGGGTGGTAAACGAGGGGCATAATTTGAGCCGGGGTATGTTAACTTTAGATAATGATTAATAAATAAGTACATTATTTAAAGCATTCTGTTTCATTGATTGTTTAAATTTCAGTTTTTAAAAGAAATGTTTAATTTCTATTAATGTCCATTAATATTAATGTTCTATTTCTGCCAAAGGAGAATAGTTTTTTTTTATTTTATTTGGTTATACATAAAAAAGACAGGAAAAAACTCTGTGGTCATTATAGTCTTTATTCTAAAAGATTAAAACCAAGTTAAAGTCACAATAAATTATAAGATTGAATGTCTCTGAAGGAAATAAATCAGATATAGTTTGAACACCATCATGTCATCATGATAATTTCAAGTTTCAAAATTTTGATAAAAATATGTCAGATGTGCAAGTTATCAACAACACCACAGACACTAATAAAGTGCGACATATGAAAATTCTGGTGGACACAATGTTTTTCTTAGATATAACAAAATATGTATTTTTAATTGTACATGTTAAATAAAATTTATATTCACAATATAACCTCTTTATTTGTGTTAAAAACAATTAAATTCCATGATACATTTAAAACAAAAATTTAACTATTAACAGTGCACAAATTGTGTTTACCCTACAGAATACAAATATGCTTACATTTTATGATTTATTGGTAGTTAAAATTTATTCCAACTGTGGATGACAAAATATTACAATGGTGCAGTCATTTTTACATTAAATTTTATACATCCTTGCTATTAGGGCCAGGGGTAGCTCAGTGGTTAAGGCACTGGACTACGGTTCGGAAGATCCCAGGTTCAAAACCCCACAACCACCAAGTTGCCACTGTTGGGCCCTTGAGCAGATGTATAATGAGATTTTAAAAAAAGTAAGTCGCCCTGGATAAGAGCGTCTGCCAAATGCTTAAATGTAAATGTATTACACAGGTGATCTGTAAAAAACAACTATACTATAGTACATTAACTGCACTATAATAATTTCCACCCAATGCCCAAACCCCAGCCACTGGACGCAGGCTAAAATAGGCTAAATTGGCATAACCATAAAAAAAAAGAAAAAAAAGAGCATTACCAAAGTGTCTCGGCTTATTTTGACAGTAAGGGAACAATAACAGCAATAACAGTAGTTATTGCTGGTACTGTAACTATATAGGGATGAGAAAAAGAAAGGGAGGATTCAGAGATTAGTCATGCTCATACTGCCATCTTGGTGTAAGCAGGGGCAGTGCAATATCTCTCTCCCCCTCTTGTGTTTGTGTCTGTGTGTGAGCGCGCTCATGTGTGAATTTTAACTAACGTAACATTCTTTATAATTTTCCACCACCAGGGCCAACAATAGTGATAAGAGGACAGAGACTGAACGGCAGGAACTCTCATAAGACAGAAGGTGAGCAGCGCACAATCCAATAATAACTCATCACTCACTTTTTGCACCGCTGTCATTTTTAAATATCTCAAGTGCACATCTCAATTTGCACTAGTCTGTCCACTGAATATTCACCCTCATTCACATATGTTGCATATGTTCATCTCATTATTTATGAAAGCCACACATTACATTATGACCACCTGCCTAATATTGAGTAGATCCATAACGGTATGACCTGTGTGTTCTATCCTTTCTATCAAAACCAGCATTAACCTTTTCATCAATTTGATCTACACTGGCAGATCGGACAACACGGGCCAGCCTTCACTCCCCATGTGCATCAGTAAGCCTTGTCCACCAATGACCCTGTCACCAGTTGATCTGCAGTTTTGGAGTTGCTCTGACCCAGTCTTCTAGCCATCACAGTTTGGCTCTTGTCGAAGTCACTCAAATCCTTATACTTGCCCATTTTTTCTGCTTCCAGCACATCAACTTCAGGGGAAAAAAAAGTTCACTTCTCCAGCCACCAATGCAGCTACTCTGAGAAGGGCCAAATTTTGATGGTTAGAGAATTGAGTCAGAGCAACTCTAAAACTGTAGCTGTTTTTGGATGTTCCCATGGTGTAATCATCAGGACATACAAAAAGTGATCCAAGAAAGTAAAACATTCAACAGGGTCGTTGGTGGCCAAGGCTCACTGATGCACATGGGGAGTGAAGGCTGGCCTGTGTAGTCCGATCCAATAGAAACGCTAGTGTAGACCAAATTGAGTTAAAAGGTTAATGCTGGTTCTGACAGAAAGGTGTCAAAACACATACAGGTCATTACAGGTCAATGGTAGCAAAAGGGGGGGATATAATGTTATGGCTGATCAGTGTTTGTGTGTGTATGTGTGTGTGTGTGTATATAGTATTATATATATATTTTTGCCATGAGACCCTGTTGTAGGTCATCCCACTTACAGTATGGTGTGTGTGTGTGTGTGTGTGTGTGTGTGTGTGTATATATATATATATATATATATATACAGTACAGGCCAAAAGTTTGGACACACCTTCTCATCTATCTGTCAATGTGT
>JAQMYL010000014.1:7626608-7645867 GCA_030014365.1 Clarias pachynema | reverse complement strand
TACTTAGTGCTCCCACATTAATCACGGCTCTACAGACAATCAGGGGCGTCTGTGAGCTCACGCAAGCGGAAGGAGCGTGCGTGAGCGAGCAGTTCGAAAAGATGCGGTCAGCTGGCATCACGTGGTTCAGAGGAAACACTTTTTTCCCTGCTCCTTTTTTCTACCTGAATTTTTTTAACCTGAATTTTAATATCTGAATTTTGGCAGCCTGAATTTGTGAGGTTGTAAAATAATGACAAACATATTTTTAACAGTTGCGAATATTTTCAAACAGCAATTTAGTAAGTCAATATTTTTTCCATTGAAGTTAAATTTTCATGAATTACATTTTGTAATACAACCGCAATAAATTGCGGTGCCAAAAATTTTAAGCATTATAAATGCTGTAAGGATTTATTGTCCATTCAGACCAAAGTGCAATGCAGAAAAAAATCTAATATTTTTAATTGGCAAAATTTTTGTTAAGTTCATATAATTCAAATTCAAATGTTAGATATGTTTTGGCAGATATCCAGCACAACATCACTCCCTCTTGTGTGATATTGTTTAATTGGTAGATCTTCCCACATGGTTTGTTTGCCCACATTCCATAAATGCTTTTGAAATTGAGACAATATCTTTTTTGAGATGCAAACTTTCGTTAGAGTTGGAAATACACTCAGCAATGCTAATTTTATACTCTTATACTTGTTTTAAAATTTGGATAGTGTTTAAAAAAGAAAATGTTATCTTTAAATAAAAACTTAAATCATTGGACACCAAAGTTAAACCTCATCAAGCCTATGGAAACACAGTGAGATCATTTGGCAAGATTCCATGGCCATGATGTAGGAAAATTATAAACTACAAGAATATTTTTGTGCAAATTGGGCAGTGAAATAAGTATAAATATACTTTATTTTATATTTTAGCAACCCCTAATGGGCTACAATTTCCAAGTTCACTTCATGAGGCTCTGCATCTTACTTTGGATTACACTCAAAAAGTTTATTGTTCCATCATTATTGTTCCTTCGTCAGGGCTGTCTGTAGATGTAACCCATGTAGATTTCAGGGAAAACTGCATTATGGTGTTTACTACTGTAAAATGCAAACAATGTTTAGTTACAGGAAAAATAGTGCATAATTGTATTTAGAAAATCATTTGAAAATTTTATCATTTCTTAATGCATATTGTTTAATTTATTCCTCCCTTTTTCGCTATATTGCAATTCACATCTTTAATAAGCACTTTATATACTCTGTCTGGCCAAAAAAAGTCTCACACTTCAAGATTTTATTCAATGACCTTTAGCTTTGATTATAGCACGCAATGTGGTGGCCAGTTCATGTGTGAAAATGATTCCTCATACTCCCAGATAGACTCTTTCAAAGTTTGAGTCCTGGAATATGCCCGTGCCATCATTAAACAAAAGCTCCATGGATGTGATAACCTGGTCAGTACATTCAGGTCGTCAGCTGACTTCATTTTATTGCCAGATAACCTTTCTGAGTCTAGACCTGACCAACTGATGCAGCCACAGGTCATAACGCTGCCTCCAGAGTCTTGTACAGTGGGCACTATACATGCACGCTTCCCTTCTTACCCCTGATGCTCCCATCACTCTGGAATAGGGTCAACCTGAACTCATCAGACCATGTGACATTTTTCCATTGCTCCAAAGTCCAATCTTAATTCTCCCTAGCACAGTGAAACCGTTTTTTTCTGATTAGTTTCACTAGCAAGAGTTAGTAAATGCTGATTCTACACACTTCATTTTTTACATCCATTCATCCATTACTGTTTCTATACCAATTTTAGCTGTGTATATTTAGTAACCCAGTAACCCAGTGTACGTATCTATCCAGTGATGTAATCTTCCAAGCACTTTTTGTAAGTCGCTCTGGATAAGAGCGTCTGCTAAATGTAAATGTAATGGGACGACCTATTCCAGGGAACTCAGGTCACAAATTGGGGTAGATCCTGCATGGGTTGCCAACTTATTGCAAAGCACACACTCACACTCCCAATCATATACAATGGGCAATTTGGAAATGGCAATCAGTCTACACCACATGTCTTTGTATTACGGGAGGAAAGTTGAGTAGTCCCCTGAGGAAACCCACCAACCTAATTTTATTATTATCAAGGCACAATGAATATGCATTTTAACATAGAAAATCTAAAACTTAAATCTTAAACTCCCAATTTCTGTCATATACAGTGCCTTGCAAAAGTATTCAGACCCCTTGAACTTTTCCACATTTTGACACACTACAACCACAAATGTAAATGTATTTTATTGGGATTATACTGTAGGTGATCGAACAATACAAAGTGGCACATAATTGTGAAGTGGAAGGAAAATGATAAATGGTTTAAAAACATGTATGTCTCTACCAACTTCACATCTAGACAGTTAAAATTTTGGATTTAGGTCTGGACTTAGGTCTGCGCCATTCTAACACATACAAATATGCTTTGATTTAATCCATTCCATTATAGCTCTGGTTGTATGTTTACAGTTGTTGTCCTGCTGGAAGGGAAACCTTTGCCACAGTCTCAAGTCTCAGGGTTTCTTCTAAGATTGCCCTATATCTGACTCCAACCATCTTCCCATGAACTCTGACTAGCTTCCTTGTCCCTTCTAAAGAAAAGCATCCCCACAACATGATGCTGCCACCACCGTGCACAGTGTTAAGTTTGAATTTTGAGTGTTAATTAAATTTTGGTCTCATTTGACCAGAGCACCTTATTCCACATGTTTGCTGTGTCCCCCACATGACTTATAGCAAACTGCAAATGAGACTTCTTATCGCTTTCTTTCAACAATGGCTTTTTTCTTGGTATTCCTCACAAAATAGCTGTGTTTATATTGAGATTTAGTTGAAGACAAATGCATGGAAAACTTTTCAAATATTTATTTGTAAAAATGTTTAAAATACATTTAGCATTTTCCTTAAACAATTGTGTGCCACTTTGTGTTGATCTATTACATAAAATCCCATAATGATGGGGAAGTAGAACAAACTATTATGTCTAACCCTGTGCATTTTCTGTAGCCTGACTTGGAAAGATGTATCTCAGAATAATTCAATTATCTTCTTAAGTGCTTTATCCTGACAAGGGTCACTTTGGACCAAGAGCTTATCCTGGGAATTGCTCGAGGTCAGAATGACAATCCTGCATTGATTCACATTAAATGTAATGGCTGCTTATGTAATTTCTACTCAGTGATTTTATATATCTATATATCTATATCTATCTATCTATCTATCTATCTATCTATATATATATATAAACATTTAAATGCTTAATGAAAGAAAAATTATAATAAACATTTCTCTTTCCCCAACTATGAGTTTTTCTTACATTATTTAGCAAGTTCTTCATGAGCTGTATTAAGCAAATTACACACAGGTAATCCAACCAGAAGGAACAGAAGCCCAAAGTGCACCGACCATGTGGATGTAGAATCCACATTATTTGCTAATAATTCTCTTTTTTTTCCCATTACCATTAGCTCCTGATGAAAGCTGTTTACAGTACACCAATTAAAGTGCTGCTAAAGTGCTGTTGATATGATTGGCCTTAAATCTTGGTTGCTCTTAAATAATTGACAGCCTACTGCTTTTAAGCAGCTAAAAACTGTTATGGACATCGATCCATCCATTAGGCTGTCCTACAGCTTGGTAAGACGTTTCTCACGGCTCAATGTTTTCATCAGCGGTAAGACCCTGGGAGTCAGTTAAGGCAAATCAGAAAGTGAACTTGGGGAGAATGTTCTTATAAGAGAACATGAATTGTGGATTGAAGGGGAATGCTCAGAAAGCAACAAAGGTTGGGTGTCCACATAATTTTGTCCTAATACCGTATTAAAACTGTTTCCTTCACTATGGTAGACCTGGTTAGATGGCACCATTCATTAGTGCGTTTCTGTTATTGAGAGTAAATGCATTCTGTAAGGAGTCTTTTACCGCTGAAGCAGATTGTAATGAACTGGATCTATGATTTGCAGGACGCACTAAGCGTCATGTTTAATGAACAGAGAGGACCAAAAAATGTATGCATGCTTCAACATGAAAAAATACTGTATATATGCCACTCTTCTGATAGTCACATGATAGCGTTGACAATGATGCGACTACATTTACATTTACACATTTGGCAGACGCTCTTATCCAGAGCGACTTACATTTTTATCTCATTATACATCTGAGCAGTTGAGGGTTAAGGGCCTTGCTCAAGGGCCCTACTGGCCCTATCTTTAGAGGAAACATAATACTACACCTTGCTGCCATAATTCAATTTTAAAATTCAGTTTTAAAAAAGGACATAAATAACAACTGTTGAAGTGTATATACATTTTTTGGGCACCTCTGCATATAAGATTTAATATTTATTTATGTGCACTGAAACATATTTAACCCTCTTTTAAACCTTAATATGACATGATGCCAGAGACAACAGAAGGGGTAAAGCGCTTAGCCAGATGGCAGACATCTCACTAAAATGATCAAAACTAATTATATATCTAGCTTTCTATCTGTTTCCAAGAAGGCCACCATCCCAAACGCAAACACGAGCCATATCTGCCTCTTACTGTCTCGCTCCATTCCAAAATACACTCTTCAGAAAAGAGACCCATGATGTGTCAGACACCGCAGTGAATGTCAAAAGTATGTGGACACCTGACTATCGCTAACACCAGCAATGCTTCTGAAAGACAAGGACATGAGGGCCTAGATCTGTATTTACATACAGCATGTAGCCAGCATTCTTCCTAACACCACGATGACCTCACGCTAGAAAGGGTAACCTTGGTTTTGTTTATAGAAAAATATAACAAAAACCCAGGGATAGCCAGGTAGCGATTATGGGGAAGTATGGACAAACCTTGTAAGTAATGCACATAGGGATTAACCTGCTCCTTGTGTTGGAGTGATGTGTCTCAGTCTGCAATCCTAGGACAATCAGTGGCTACACTGAACGTTATTTGTCCATGTTGGAGTGATTCGCTAACTTCCTTAAGTAATGTATGCGCACACACACGCACACACACACACAGCTGTTTTGTTGTCAGGGAGTCCACCAAACTGTCCAATCTGGCAACCCAAACACACAGAGTTAGATTCTGTGTTAAACTGGAGAGAAGCTTAACTTTGAAGGACACGATCACATGTCAATATCATCATGCTGCATGCATTGACAAAGTTATTGTATCTTAATATGAATTAGGAACTGCTTAATGGATGTTTATCCCAAGCACACTTTGTACCAGTAGCTGAGAACAAGGTGTCAGTACTGAAACTGAAAAACATCATCTGTAAGCGCCAGACAGCCTTGCAGCTGAATTTAAGACATTATCCATCACTTTACCTCACAAGTATAGGCAATTTTTAAACAAATGCAGTTATCCCCAGGGTGCTTTCTCTCAATTGCCCGTACAGTATAAGGTGACTCTCCCTTTCAACACACACAAACGAAACGCACAAAAGCAAACAATACCTGTATTGGTACAGGCCCTTTCCCAGGTGATAAAGTTCAATGCATTGTTGGATGGCTGAGACAATATTACTGCAGTGTAGGCTTGTGAATACTGAACAATGATCATGCAAACTATCGGCTCTGTTATATTTAAAATAAACAGTGAAAGCAGTGTTTTTCATACAGAAAAGTACTCTCTAGTGCTGTTTATCTTAACGCCATTCTTATATATTGTATGCTTCGTTTGGAGACGTCACATTCTGTTGCTCTGGATAAGGGCGTCTACCAAGCGATGTAAACATAGTAGAGACAAGATTTCTAAGCAATCCTTAAACCAGGAAAAAAAATGAAACTCAATTTCGTCCCACGCATGTCGGCCTACAGGGTGTGTCGTCCCCTTAAAGCGGAACGGAATAATTTCCAAGTTGGAAAATAAAAATTTCTTTTCATTTTTTCCACTTTATTGACTATTGACTTCCATTAATTGTCAGAAGTGCTAACACAACTGAAATACACAATTTTCAACAGTCAGATATTTAAACGTAGCACAGGAAAAAAAGCACATGGTGGGTCAATATTTGCCCTGAAATCTTTGTATGACCTCTATATTGTATATAAAGGTCCTCTGTTAGAACACTGGAATGCTCCGATCCAACAGTGAAATACAGCTTGGCATTCTTCATAGAAACGGAGCGTTTCAGCTGATAAAACTAAAACTCCGTACCATGGTTCCAGCTCCATTTATAACCTAATACAAGATACTGATTGAATAGGCAGCTGCATATTAGATTTCAACAATTCACACACACACACACACACACACACAAATCACAGGCTTGCGAAATACAGCTCTATGAATCCGTATTGACGTAATTAGCTGCACAAAGTGTCCACTCATGGCCAAGCTGAAACTGGCTAGAACAGTAATCACACAGCATTAGCTGTCGATGGACTTGTTCACGGCATCTCATTTGGCAACAATAAAGTAGGTGGTCCATCCAGCGAGGATCAAGGCACCAAATAACACGGTGTAAGTGAAGAGGACGAATCTCAGGAGGTCTCGGAAAGTCCGGAGAAAGCGAAGCATCAGAGGTTCTGATTCGGGATGAATATCCATCTTCAACTCAAAGAGACGGCAGCGTCCGGAGACCTGTGGGTAAAAATATTTGTTTGTGACATGAATAGGCCTGCGTGTGTGCCAGTGACGCACCTTTTTGTTCGGGTTTGGTCTTGATAGACTGGCACACGAATCATTTGGAGGCTTGAAATCACAAATCTGTCCTGTATATCACCATGTGTATTATTTTAACATAAGATTTTTGTTTTAATCAAGATTGAGTTATTTTTTCCTAAATATTTTGAAAACCTAGTGTGTGCTACCCTGGAAAACCCATATTTTGTACCGGTTGTATGTGTGTTTTATGTCAGTGTTGCAGATATTTAAAAGTTATTTATAAAAAATAAACTAATGTACCTTGAAGGACTTTTGATTCAAGCTTGTAGATGGATTTTATCATGCATCTTAGCAGGTAAAAGATACTAAAGGTAGAAAAAAAAATTATAATAATTCCACAAATAGGAAAAAGTGCAGTTTGTTTCTGAGAGTGGAGCAGGGTGCAACAAGAGCTTGAGGAAAAGCCTCCAACCCTCATGAACAAAAACTTAATGATATTAAATTTCTGTAAAATTATTGGATTATTGTTCATCAAAAATCAATTATTGTTGATAAAAAGAGAGAAAAGAAAGTACACTTCAAAATATACTAAACTGTATATTAAGTGCATTACATCATATCAGATTTAAGGATACTAAACAGTCACCTGTACGAGCCCACATTTTTTAAATCTTCAGGATTTTTACCTAGAAAGGTGCATTTAGTTTACATATAAAAATTTTACCCTAAAAGTTGATCAAATGGTTCATCGTAAAAGGTATAAATATGCCACAATATACCAATCTAGTAACAAGGAAAAGTACAGTTAGTACACTGTTTTCCCTAAATCAATCAGGTTATGACAATTGTATACATGTAACACTAAGAACAATCACTTTTTAAGGAAACATGCTACAATATGAGGTGTATTAAGAAAAGCCTTTAGATTACTTAAAAATAATAACAGTAGTAAGAATTGCTTTTGGATGTTGGATGCAATATCCTGCATAAATGTAAAGTAAGAATTAAACCCTGGGAAATAATAGACTTCCTATGCTTAGATAAAGATGAAGACTCGACTTACCTCAGGAGGATGTGATTTCTCTGACAGTCAGTACAGTAAAGTGGCGGCGCTCTGCCTCCTTTGGCTTTTTTTTATTCTTCTGCTGAGAAGCTGCTGTTTGTCCTCATGCCACAGGAGTGGCCGAGAAGGAGGCAATTAAATTGATTACGAGAGGCAGGAAACCCTTGGGTCCGTGCTTCTGGGAGTAACAGGAGCATTCAGCACCTGCTCCACGGGCGAGTTCCGGCCCGCCTCTCTCTCTCACTCTCTCTCCTTCATCATCTCTCTCTCTCTCCTTCATCATCTCTCTCTCAGCAGCCCACACAAGATACACCACCCAGTCAATACAAGGCTATTTTCAACTCTAAATCATTTTTAATCAGCTCAGTTCTGTCCTCACCCAAAAACAAACACAGATACTTTCATACAAAAACACAACATTTAATGTCACTTTGATGTTAAGGTTAATGTCTTGCCTTATTTTTTTTAATTGTTTTGGAAATACAAAAATCTAAAAACCTTCCACATCTGGTGAATCTCTGTATTGGACAGGTAGTGCTCTGAATATGGCGTAATATATTATGTTCACATTCTCCATAATGTGCTTACAGTAGGCAAAGTGGAGCCATTACTTCTGTGTTTTTTCCCGCGCTGAGGCGCTCGAGCGCATCACGGTCCAATCATCGATCAGCACATCTCAGCACGCGCACAGTAAGAGGTTTATCCGGAAAGACAGAGAACAAATGGCCTCTTAATTTAATCAGCATCCTCCTCGGTCGAGTCATGTTCCATTCCGGGCCCAGATCTCCAGACACAGGCCCATTATCGGGCTGTTACACGGCTAATTGCCGCTCCTTTGTGCTCGCAAGCTACTTTTCAGGCCCACCGACTTATTACACGAGTAAAAAGAGCTCATGCTTCTTATAATCTAACTCAAGGTTTTCGTACTGGCTCCAACGTTATTTCACTAAACTCACTGTCAGGGCATGTTAGTCTCACAAAATACAGGAACTCTTTTATTTATTTATTTATTTACTTACTTACTTACAAGGCCAGTACACAGGTCATAAGTACATGAATGCTGCAAAACACTGACATCTTACAGTATATAAAATATCAAAGGCAAATACAATTTCACAGGTCAGTAAAGCAGGACGCAGCCATATATTAGTAATGTTCCTTTTACTAAAGTGTCCTCAGTCAGTCAGGATCAGGCTGAATCCAGAGCTGATTTCAGGAACGCTGGATGGGGACACCAGTCCATCACATGTCACTGTGCACACACAGTCGAACCCGACTTAGACACAGGGCGAAAAACCAGAGATCAGGATAGAACTGAGAACTCGGAGAACATCTTCATGCTATCAACTGTACTTTATCCTGTTCAGTTCGACTTGTTCATGCATGATTTCCTCTATGCATAGAACAAGAGGTCTTGTCCTTGGTCCTGGAAGAGCTAATGTCCTGCACATTTTAGAGTTTTGTCAGCTCCAACACACCTGATTTAACTAGTGAGAATTAACAGCAATTTATGAAAGAGTGTGTGTGATAGAACAAGAAAATCATTGAAATGTGCAGGCTAAGGGTCCTCCAGAACCAGGGTTAAGAATTACTGATACACAGAAGTATGAAGGAAAATGCACTCCTTTCAAAGAAATAGCATTCAATAGATGACATCACAGGATTATTTTAAAAAAAAATGTAATCAAAGGACGTGTGTTGTTGCAATTTCGGCAGTGGTTACTAACAGCCTTTCAGTTCGGGTGCGCAGGGAATTACGGTGGTGCATTTGCCAGAAAAGAAGCTTTAAAAAAAAAAAGAAAAAAAAAAGGGAACACTTAATGACTGAATGACTTTGAGTTTGTACTCCTGTATATTAGATAAATTAGCACATGTTCTAAATTGCTCATGGGACGTTTTTAGAGTATTTGCGCTTCAGGACGGTCCATTAGAGATTTTATCCAGCTGGTGCCATTGATGAGTTTGGTGGTGGCAATGATGTACTCGGTCCCACTGTCCTCCATCTGAGACAGGAAGCGGAGCGCTGCGATTTCAGCATACGTCACACCACCGAGAAAGAACACCAGCGTTGTCCTGTTCTCTCCTTGCTGACCTGTCAGGTCAAAGAATATACATTTACTATTTAACCCCTCAGATTAAGTGTTTTCATATCGGATATTTTTGAAGTGTTCTGTTTCTGAATGGCATGGCAAAATTAAGTCAAGTCTCACAAGCATTAAATGAAACCAAAACAGGAGCCTTTGCTTTCAGGTTTCTGTTAAAATGTGAAGAGAGTCTCGTTAAAGCAAAGCCCCAGCTGTAGAGTTTGCGGTACTGTTTTCTAATTAGCACCTTTCTGCCAACAGTACAGGGCAAGTAACGGCATGTGCTCTTCATAACAACACTTAATAACTTCAGAATGAAATGTCTCCAACGAGCCGCTTATGGCTTTAACCTAAATATTACAGGAAGCTGTTGTATGGTCTAAATATAATTTTTCATGTGCCAAGCCTCCCAGTCATGAACAAACACAGAGGATCAACAAAACGTGCAAAAGACAAAAGCTCCTCTTATCTTTGGCCACCGTGTGTTAGCCATGCTAACCGAGTGTCTACTGTGCAATAAAACTGTGACAAACTGTCCTATTAAAAGTGACGTATCTCTGAATACACAATTACCAAATCAGTCGTCCTTCACTTTGCAAATGGCTCCATTTGCACCTTTTACTGACGTGTGTTCTCATTGATAGCCTTAGTCCACGTTTTAAAAAGTGACGAGGCCTGAGGCTGGCATTATGGACAATCTCTTTACGCACAGAAAGAGGAAAAGATAAGTTCAGAAAAACACCAAATGGAAATCCTACACCGCTCCAAGGCCTAATCCTGCACCCTTTGCTCATTTCTATCTCCTTACACATATGTTCTGGACACTCACGTTTCTTATGAAGACCAGGTGGAAGCTGCTGTCTCTCCTCAAAGTGTGGCCCAGGAAGCATTTTCAGCACCTCCTCGATACTTCTCCAGCCCGGCCGAGCCAGAACCTGAGTGAGCCTGACGCTGAGAGGAGCGTAACCGCTGTACACATATGAGATGTCGTTCGGGTTCTGAAAGAAAAAGACGGAACAGCTTGAATGTGAAACCAGCATTACTCAGCTTTACTCATCACAGATATTTGTAGCTGCTTCAAAATGGAATAATATCTGATCATAACTTGTGGTTCTGTCCAATGAACTAATATGTAAAAGTGCCTTTCATCACAGTGTGAAACTGCTACACTGCTTGTGTTGAAGACGTCACTACAGATCAAGCATTTTAATGACTTTCTTTCCCCATTTCCACTCTGACTGACCTGTTCATTTGCATCCTCCATCCAGAGCTTGAGGGTTTTCCTGATGGTGGGATAGTTGTTCCTGGTGGTGGTCTGTGGTTTGAGTAAACCCACCTTCTCCAGGTTGTTGAGTGTCAGAATGTGCTCGTATCCGTACGTCTGCATGCACAATATTAGATTTGTAGAATGATTAAATTACGAATTTAAAAAATAATAATATGAGCTAAAAAGAAGTGTAATACAGTTATGTTAAAAAGGTAGTACCCCCCCCTCCCCCTTTAATTCTTGTGTGTATGTAAAAAGATAAATCACCTGAGACCAATACTAAGTACAACTTGATCATTTCGGATCACTGTCCTGTTGCATCACCCAATTTAAAACCAAGCTCTAGCTGTTGGACTGATGGCCTCACATTTCCCTCTATACTCTGGTATACAGAGGAGTTCATGATCAACTAAGTGACTACAAGGTGCCCAGATCCAGTGGCTGCAAAAACAAGCCTAAAACATCAACCCTGAGGAGTTTCTGCTGAAATACTGGCTCTGGCCATTAGGGCTAATCAACTCCACTTTGGTCTCATCTGACAAAAGGACATTGATCCAGAAGTCAAGAATGGTTTGCTTAGATCAAACCTCAGTCATGCTTACATGTTCTTTTTAGATAGAAGAGGTTTCTCCTGGCAACTCTTCCAACCAAACCTTCTAATTTTGCTGTCATGGACTTTAACATTTAACATGCTCAGTGAGGCCTGTAGGGTCTGAGATGTAGCTCTTGTTTATTTGTATTTTTATGAGCATTGCATGGTCTGACCTTGGGGTGAATGAGCTGGGATGGGCTGTGACTGTCTTGACTGGCAAATGTCTTGCATGCTTTGCACTTGTTTCACAACATTCAACTCCAAATTGTTCGGAAATGGTTTTATAACCTTTTCCAGATTGATGTGCAGCTACAATTGCTTCTCTCAATGCTCCACTGCCAAAATTTCTGCTTTTATAGGAGGTCTGCACAACTGCTGATGATAAATTAAATCAAAAGCTGATCATAATCATAACTTCTTAAAACCTATGGAAGCAGTAAAGGGTATATTAGCCCAGTATTTGCTTAGCATTGCCCCCACATTTATCTCTTTTTTAGGTTCATTCTGGTTAAATAAATATTAAAAGTAATAAATAAATAAAGTAAAATGTTGTTTTTCTGTCTAAGATTGTATTTGTCTAATACCAAGGCCTGCTACGATCAGTTATTGTGTTTTTACACAAAAACACATGAGCATGAACATGACTGTATAAAACCTAGGTTGCACCTGCAGGATCTCTCTCTTGTAAAAATCAAGGACTTTCTGTTTCAGGCCATTATTGCAGACGGACTGCATGCAGACCAGCCGGAGGATTTTGATAAGCGGATCCTTCTGCGCTATGCAGTCCTCTATGTAAGTGTTAACCTGCAGCAAAAAAAGAAGACACAGATTACTTGTGTATCAAGTTATTATTATTATTTTTTTTTACAATCATATTAAAATGACTTGTTTACAGAATAAACCACTGTACCTTGTCTGTGTCTACTCCGGTCATGAACTCTTGCTCCACGGTCAAGTTATCAAAAAAAACTTCTGAGGCTAAAAGGAAGGAAAAACAATCAGCAGGCTCAAATTAAAAACTCTAAATCAGATTTTTTTAGAATGTGGGGGGAAGAAAAAAAAAAAGAAGAGTTTCAACACACTTGTGATGTCCTTGATGAGCTCAGCAATGGATGTGTGATTGGCCAGGGAGGTGCGGGCAGCCTGCATGTGGGGCAGCTGAGACACAAACTGTTTAATCTCTCCAACTGTCTTTGCATTGTGACGTTCCTAAGACAGAACAAAGCATATATATTAAAAAAAAAAATTTTAAATAAAAAGCACCACAGAACAAGGACATTCACAGGTACAACTGTATCATTTCTAAAACTCTAATTTTAAGACTGATTAAACCTCATTAGTTAGGTCTATCCTTAAACCTGGTTTCAACTACCTTAGTGCTAACTTAGATCTAGGTCCAAGAGACAGTGGACCAGTAGGATTAAGACAGGACTATATCATACCCACATCTTCCTACATTCATTCATTCATTCACAGAGACAAGTTAAACTTCACATGGATTGTTACCCAAGCTGAGAAATAAACCAGGGTTTGACCTTCCAGAACAAAAGACATGAAGTTTTAAAGTCAAAGCTAAAACAATAAAGTGACAAGTGTGTCTGATGCTGTGGTTTTAAAGGTTAGACACAAACTTCGAACGCAGCAGAGATGATCTTGGCCTTCTTGCTAAGAGCAGCTCCCACAGCATTGAAGTTCTTGTCTCGGATTTCAGCGTAGAGCTCCTCGGCCGAGTTGAGCTGCAGCTTCTTGGGCTCGGTGGGCAGATCTTTACCGCCTTCACCTGCCTTCTTCTGGGCAAATTTCTCAGGGGGAAGCTTCACATAGCCTGGGGAAACAATACATACTTCAAGGTTACTGTGCTAATCAGAATCCGGAGAACAGACAGCACATAAGACATCACTTTCAGTTAATGAAGCTGACTCAAGTACGACAGACTTTTGTAATAATTATGACTGATCATCATAGGATAAGCAAATCACTGCACAATGTGTCCAGAGGTTTTATTTGTATCATAAGTAGGTCACATTACCATAACACGAATTCAGGCTGCACCTCGGAGGCATCGCCTCTCTAACAATTTCTTTATAACATCACCTAGATTTAGTTGTTTTGCATTAAAAAAAAAAGTGACTAGTATTTGTTTTTGGTGAGAGACAAGAGAAACGTGCAAGCACTTCCTGGAGTGAAAAAGAGCAAAAACTCTTTCCTATTGGATATAACAATCTTTACCAAGCAACATGAATTCCGACCTGACTCATCCCTCGGTTAAGAGAGAGAGTGTGTGTATGTGGGGGGGCTGATGCACCATTAGTGATGCTGTAGATCTCGTCAATGAGGCCTTCATAGGTGAGCTGTGTGGCTAGTGGCGTGAGCAGGTCCACGTTTCGGTCCAGTAACAAGAGCGTGTCGAACACGGGCAGGATTTGATTCTGACTGCCAGCGAACTCCCTCTTCATCCGCAGCATCATGTTCGCTACGTGCTTTGGGGAGAAAAAATATTTAATGATGCTCAGAAAACCATCAGAATCCAGTTTATGTCATTTTAAGGATTTTGATATGGTACCTTTTTTTGGGGTCTCGAAAAAACTTATATTACTGAAATGGCTGCACTGGTACATCATTAATGCCCAAAAACGCTCAAAACAATATCTTTAAACTTATTATTATGATTTTCTGATATAACAACAGGGCTGCATGTTGTGAAATACAGATGCAGAAACGATGCTTGCCAACTCACCCTCGCGCATTCTCCTTTGCCAAAGATCTGAGGGATCGTCCCATACAGGGCCTGCAGAGTCATCAAACCCTTAGCGGTGTGATACAAGCTCGTCTGGTCATTCTCGAGATAACATTCCTGCATAAAACAAAAACACAAGAAGGCAAAGAAAAGAAAATGAATTATACATGAAGACTGCATACTGTACATACCAGGTAGTTCAAATCGTGCAGTTCAACAGAACACTTGGGTTACTATTCTACGCTTACAGAAAAAACTAAATAATCAGATTATGCATTGCGATAATAATGGACAAATACTTAGATATTATTAACTATTATGTATCAACTGCCTGCAGATACTTTAAACAAAGAATGTAGTTTCTGCCCTGGGGAACTCTCCCACTCACCCTGAATGCACTTTCGGACTCCATGGAGAGCAGGTCTCCGTCGTACGGGATGAGGTCCAGGATGTACTCGTCTATGTTGGTGAAGGAGTTGAGGACGCCTTGTTCCTTTAGCCGCTGCTCACACAGTAGACTGCGCCGAGGTACGAACAGTATGTGGAACTCACGCTGGGGCTGTAACTTGTCCTCACTGTGTGGAAGACACACATTAAGATGGTTTGTATTCTGTACAAATAAGTGTAAGAGCGAGAGAGAGAAAGAGACTGACTAACCTCATTACATTCTCTGCAATAATGTCCATCAACTCCAGCTTTGGTCGTACAAAGAAAATTATGTTTTTTACATCAGCGGGTGGCACACGCCCCGCTTTGAGTGTAAACATTTTTTCCACTTCATGTTCCTGGAAAACAGAAGATCTGAAATTAGCTCACATATATAGTATTGCTCAAAGCAGTGTTTCTCAATCCTGAACCTAAAGTACATTTTGATGTGTTCACCTCAACAAACTCGCTCAGATTACGCTTGGAGTAATGGATCCCATTAAAGTTAGTTCCAAAAGGCACCAGCTTGTAAGAGCTTATTGTAAGAGCTTGAAGAATACAACTAAATAATCGCATTTATACTCCATGCACAATGTTCATCGAGTACTGTAAGGGTTGTGCTTGGACAATCCCTTAAGAATGTACGAAGCACATTTAATTTTATTACCTTCAGCAATGAATACTGGGCTATTAATCCAAAGGGTCCAGTAAGGTACTCATCCCACACGATGGCCTAAAGAGAAACAGTTCAGATTTAAAACATTGTTTTTAACTCTGAAATGAAGCAACATACAGATTTATATGTATAATTACAATAAATGTGTAGGGGTATGATAGTTAGTTAACTAAACAATGTCTTGTTTGATATTATGTTTGATATACTGCAATTATATAAAACCTTAGATGTGGAAAAAAAACATTGCATATTATTCTGGTACATCATATTATTAAAATTATTAAACTCTGATATATAACTGTTAAATGTACTATTTAATACAAAAGCATTTCACTGCATTTCGTACTGTGTATGTGACAAATAAAATTTGAATTTGAATTTAATACTGAAATATCTTTATTATGGCTTACTTCAAATAACAGCACAAATACTCACATTAAAAGGATACTTTCTAATATTTATTAAAAAAATTTTTTTTTTGAATATTGATAAGCTGGATTAATTCCTAAGTATATCACCTGTAATAAACTGCAGTCTTTTTGCGATTTGATATTTGCGCTAAGCCAAATCATGATTTAGATTTTTGTGTGATTAATTTTGCAGCATTCATAAAAAGATTTACGTTTTAGGGTTCCACTGAAAGACACCACCACAATGATTGTTTAAAAGCAGCTGCAACTTATTGATTCCATTTAATCTAATATGTTTTGTCTTAGAATGATTTTAACCTGGTTTAAATAAAATTACACTCGGCTGATCTACACATCAATACTTTTGACATTATAACTTAAGCTTCTTAAGGAAAAACAACATTAAAATGTAATTCTACAGTGGGTAAGGAGTTGTTACTTTCATCATCATGCACCTCCATATCACTGAGGCAAAAGTCATTCAAGGGATTCAAACTCCAGACTTGCTGCCTTTTGACTTGGTTCATCCTGGTATCAGTGGAGCAACAATCGCTGATGAATTCATTCATCCAATGAGTTTTGATTACTAAAATTCTCATCTGTTTATTTACTCATTTGAACATTTGCACAAGCACTTCTCTCAGCTTTGATGACAATGTGACAAAGCTTAGGTTTATTTGGAATCTGCTTCAATACCAACAAAGTATCTACAGCATCTATACTGCCAATCTATAACCAATATTTCACTGGATCACCTTTTGCTTTGATTGTGACCATGGCATGGTTTCAGTAAGCTTATGCAATGTCACAACATTTATTGTACTGATGATGGGAGTGTTGAATCGCTATGTAAAGTCTGTTCCAGCACATCTCAAAGATTCTCGAAGGTCTGGACTCTGTAAAGGCCAATCCAATAATAATAATATCCACAAAATCAACAAAAATAATATCTCCCTGAACCACTCTTTCACAATTTGAAAGAACATCAGTGGTTAGCGTCGCTTTGCACCTCCAGGGTCGAGGGTTCGATTCCCGCTTCGGGTCAGTGTGCATGGAGTTTGCACGTTCTCCCAGTGCTTCATGGGTTTCCTCTGGGTACTCTGACTAATTGGCGTTCCCAAATTGTCCGTAGTGTGTGTGTGTGTGTGTGAGAGAGAGAGAGTGTGTTGTTCGGAGATCCTATCCTGTTCGTAAAATGGGAATAAATACAATGACCCTAGTTGGACTACAAAGGTTCCTAGATGGATGGAAGGAGTCGATCTATCTTAAAATCAAACTGTGTAAGAAAGCAAAACTAGACACATTAGATACCACTGCATTTGTTAATCACTAACTGATTTCTCAACATGATCTTTGCAGGCAGATGATGAATGTGTGATGTTATCATCATCATCATCATCATCATCATCGCCCTAACTATATCAAACATCAAATTCTGATGGTACAATCATATTGTACAATACTTTCATGTTAAATGATCCTAGAAAATGTCCAATCTATTCGGAATATTGATGTTTTTACAGTTTAAATGGTGCACTCTGGTTAGTTATACCAAGAATCTCTGAGGAGAACAATATCGTACAACACTTCATATTATCACCGTGTAAACATGTACACAAACAACATTTTAAAGATCAGCGTATAACCTTGCTTCCTGCGCATTTGTCCAGAAACTCGCGCAGCTCCTTCCTCGCAGCTTCCCTCAAAATATTGAGGTTGACTCGGCCATAAGACAAGTGAGACGCCATGTTTACACGGTAACTAGTGCAATCATGTGACACACTCCGCGTCACGTGGCTCCTACTTCCTCCAGAAGGAGGCGTTCGCGATTTGATCTGAGCATGCGCTCTTCACGCGCCTTCTTTAGGTGACCTGTAGGGGGCGGTGTTACTCTGTGATACGCTGGATTCATTCAGAACAACATTCATGAACATCATAAACATATTAGATATGAAAGAATATCATATTAGGTGGACACCCTCAAAAAAATGTAAAGAGGGGGGGGGGGAATTTTATATATATATATATATATATATCTAGTGTGGCCTTCTCCTAAAATTATTCTAATTTTTTCACCTTCTGCACCACCAATCTGCCTCTGATGGACTGCTGTTCAAGGCCCTTTCTCCTCTCCATCTCCATTACTCTCAGAGTAACAGCTTACTGCTACGATTGAACAGTGATTGCATTGCGGTGTTGCACAACTTACATTCATTTCTGTCATGAGGTCGTCACATAATTCTTTAAAAACTCCTGCTGACTGTTTTTCAAGGTAATGATGGTTTTGCTTATCAGTTTTGTGACTTTATGTGACTAATAAAATGAACTGCAATTTGAGTATTGTATGTTGTGTTTTGTATACATGGTCTATATTTTCTTTACCAGTCTGAAGGCATTCGTGATTTCTAGGTTTTTGGTGTTTCTGAGTAAAGGAATCTGCAACTTTCTGCTGGGTTCATGATGCATTTCTTCTAAGTATAAAATGTGATAAACAGTGGTAATTTTTTTTTTAAACAACAATTTTAAACTTGATGTTTTTTGTTAAAACCTAAAGTTTTATGCACTTGTGTTTAAACTCTACCAAAACTTGTCTACACATGAGAACTGTGAGTAGAAACCTGAAGGCCTGTTGTGTTCGTCCTACCTACCTACCTACAGTACCTACCTACCCACCAACTTACATACCTACCTAATCTACCTACCCAGTTTTTAGCCAATGTGTTTTTAATGTTGTTACACTTATGGAAAGAGCTTCAGGGTCCCTACTTCAATCCTTAGCTTTAGTTTCTGTCTTTAAGGTGTTTTTCATGGGCTTCCGATGTCTGTGAGCATTTTCTCTAGGTATTTGATTTTGTAATTAGGATTGGCTACACTCAATTGCCCCCATGTATAAATGAGAGTGAGAAAAGACTGGGATCCAATCTAGGATGTGATCCCCCCTAACACCTAGGGTACCTGTACTTGGCCAGTTGCAGTCCTGTCCAGGATAAAGCATTTAAATGTATGAAATAATGTATAGATTTGTTACAACCTGCTATTTTGATTAAGCAAAAGTTAATCGTAGTTATTATATTATAACATTTACCACATGAAAGAAATGGTACAAAATATGGTATAAAATATTGAACTTTATTATTGAACTTAGATCATTGCAACAAACATTACCTATAAACCTTTAGATAATGAAAATTCATCTAGTGCTACACAAACCATGATTAAGCCTAAAACCAGATTAATAACTTGCACTAGTGTCCCTATAAATTAATCTTGTTATTGTCACATACTGTTGGCTGTTGGACTGTGGGTGCGGGTTTAGGCATAGGCGCAGAGGGGGTAAGGTGTAACAAACGAAAGTCTTTAATGA
>JAQMYL010000014.1:7576749-7586827 GCA_030014365.1 Clarias pachynema | reverse complement strand
GGGCGGAGGGAGCGGATAGCGCTGTTCCTCCGAGTGTGTTACGCCGCCCCCAACGGTGCGTGAGTGAGCAGTTCGAACAAAATGGTCGGAGGAGACACGTGGGTCGGTCTGCGGCCCTCCCGGCTGAGTGGCGGTAGAAGCTTAATGTGGGAGCCCCCTGGTGACTAGGAGGAATTGGACACGACTAAATTAGGGGAGAAAATCGGGAAAAAGAATTCGGAAAAAAGAGGGGCTAATTTTTTTTTTTTTTTTTTTTTTTTAAAAGAAGGCTGTACATCAGTAATACAGACTCAGAGCCCACTGCAGTCGGTCCCATGAACGTTCAGCAAGTGGAATGCCTGATCCTTGAAAATCAACAGATAACTTTCAACAAAGAACACAATCATTCACCAACACCACTTGCACATTACAGGGGCTCTGCTGAGAGTTAATGCCACGTCCCCTGTACAGTCCTGACCTCACTCCAAGCCATTTCCACATGTTCGAGCAATTAAAGGAAGTTCCTGGGAGGCCAGCATTTCAGATATGAACCAGGCAATCTAATTATGACGCCAGGCATACTGTGAAAGCTGTCTATCTTGATGGTATCCAAGCACTAGTTTAACGCTGGGATAAGTGCATTAGTGTAACAGGGGAGCTACATGGGAGTATTTTACTCCCATAACTGTGTTCTGTTCTTCTGTACAATCAAAAGTCCCGGTTTGATTTGAACACTCACACACATTACTAGGTCAACTCAATCCAATCTTTTCCCATTTGTCGTCCCCTTTGATTTCACTCCTAAGAGCATTCAAGTACATTTGAATGCTCCCATTTCCATCACCCAGATCCTTTCATGAAAGCAGATGCTTCCATCCTTGTGCATCCTTCTCACAAAATCATGAAAAAGTCTATAAAAGCAATTATGAGGGAGAGTTTATATCAGCAATTGAATGTCAACACTAGTTGGAAAGGGTGGAGCTCACCTTTTACTTGATTTAAGAGTATTATCATATGACTGGCCCATTAGACTGACGTTTTTCAATGGTGTACTGTATTTAGGTTTTGTCTTGGCCTGCACCTTCTATGGAAAGTGCTGGAATCAAAGCATCAGCAAACATGAAAGATAAAGAGGTATAGTACATTCTTTCAGATAGGAGCTGTTAATGTTAAAGTTATCTGTCTGAATTTTTTTACTACCTGGCAGGCATACAGAAATCATGTAGAAAATATACTGGCATCATTTTCTAATCAAATTTTTTCATTAGGCCAAAATTGCAAGTACAAAATCCAAAAATAAGAAGAAGAAAAAAGAAAAAGACCCAGAACTCAAGCTGGTACATAAACAACCTATCAAGCGAACACTTGGTTCAGTACATGTTAAGCTAAAAGATCTATTGGAGGGGAAAGATCAAATTGAGGAGGAGTGTGATTTTGGGGTGCAGCACTCAGAACCTACCATCAGAACAGCAGCCACCCAGGAAAAGGTAAGTCTTGAACTCTCAAAACTATTTGATGAGTAAAAAGCACTTTGTGTTCCTTTGGTAACAATGGAGATGTCCTGTTGCTTGTTTCTTTTATAATTATCAATAGCAAAGTTGTCACCGTATGACTTTGACAGTGGGTGCCTGATTCACTGTGAGGGAGAATATACAGTGCCTTGCAAAAATATTTATACCCCTTACAGCATCACACAAAACTAGCTAGACAGAATTTAATGAAACTTTGCCAGTCCTTCAGTATTTGCCCGAAGTTAAATCTGCACCATAAATGAAATTAAAACGTTAAGTAGACACTATGAGCAGTTATGTGCCAGATTACATCACAGCAGGCATTGCTTTTTGGACAAATAAGGTGCTTTTGCCCTCAAGGTGGCCGTGGCCATTTGCGTCACTCAACAGATCCAATCAATACAATAGTTTACTGTAAATACAAAGAGGAGGAGAGACAAAAATGACCATAATGCATCTACAAAGTGCCCAGATCTTCACGAAACACAAACAAATGCCCGACACAGCATGGATTTTAAAAAGGCAAGTACACTATGAAAACTGAACCTTCTCAGAGGAATGGACAGATCAGCATGTGTTAATTCCTGCGGGAATTTTAAAACCGGTTTGTCTCGTGTTCCAAAACTGTGGTGCCAATAACAAGCAGTAATGTGAAGCGCTGCTATGAGATAAAACATGGGTCGTTAGAAATCAAAATGTTGAGTAAAAGTGTTGTCATGAACAGTTATGGCCAAAATTGTTGGCACCCCTGAACTTATTCCAGAAAAAAAGTATTTCTCACAGAAAAGTATTGCATTAACACATGTTTTGCTATACACATGTTTATTCTCTTTGTGTGTATTGGAACAAAACAAAAAGAGAGAGGAAAAAAAGAAAATTTGACATAATGTCACACAAAACTCCAAAAATGGGCTGGACAAAATTATTGGCACCCTTAGCGTAATATTTGATTGCACACACTTTGGAAAAAATAACTGAAATCAGTCGCTTCCTATAACCGTCAATAAGCTTCTTACACCTCACACCAAGAATTTTGGACCACTCTTCCTTTGCAAATTGCTCCAGGTCTCTCATATTGGAAGGGTGCCTTTTCCCAACAGCAATTTTAAGATCTCTCCACAGGTGTTCAATGGGATTTAGATCTGGACTCATTGCTGGCCACTTCAGCGCCTCTGCAGCGCCAACCCAGCTTTCAGACACTGGGGCCCTACAGTGCGACCCAAAATCCTTTGGTAATCCTCAGATTTCATGATGCCTTGCACACAGTCAAGGCACCCAGTGCCAGAGGCAGCAAAACAACCCCAAAACATCTTTGAACCTCCACCATATTTGACTGTAGGTACTGTGTTCTTTTCTTTGTAGGCCTCATTCTGTTTTCGGGTAAACAGTAGAATGATGTGCTTTACCAAAAAGCTCTATCTTGGTCTCATCTGTCCACAAGACATTTTCCCAGAAGGATTTTGGCTTACTCAAGTACATCTGTGTCAACAGTGAGGTCCTCCTGGGTCTCCTGCCATAGCGTTTCATTTCATTTAAATGTCTACGGATACGGTAGTTTGCACTGACACTGATGCTCCCTGAGCCTGCAGGACAGCTTGAATTTCTTTGGAACTTGTTTGGGGCTGCTTATTCACCATCCGGACTATCCTGCGTTGCAACCTTTCATCAATTTTTCTCTTCCATCCACGCCCCAGGGAGATAAGCTACAGTGCCATGGGTTGCAAACTTCTTGATAATGTTGCGCACTGTGGACAAAGGCAAATCTAGATCTCTGGAGATGGACTTGTAACCTTGAGATTGTTGATATTTTTCCACAATTTTGGTTCTCAAGTCCTCACACAGTTCTCTTTTCCTCTTTCTGTTGTCCATGCTTAGTGTGGCACACAGACACACAATGCAAAGACCAAGTGATCTTCTCTCCTTTTTATCTGCTTTCAGGTGTGATTTCTATATTGCCCACACCTGTTATTTGGCCCAGGTGAGTTTAAAGGAGCATCACATGCTTGAAACAATCTTATTTATCCACAATTTTGAAAAGTTGCCAATAATTTTGTCCAGCCCATTTTTGGAGTTTTGTGTGACATTATGTCAAATTTACTTTTTTCCTCCTTTTTTTCGTTTTGTTCCAATACACACAAAGGGAATAAACATGTGTATAGCAAAACATGTGTTAATGCAATACTTTTCTGTGAGAAATACTTGATTTTCTGGAAAAATGTCAAGGGTGCCAACAATTTTGGCCATTACTGCATGTGCCGGATTTAATTATCTTCTTTAAACAGAGAGTGTATGATGATAAAAGAAGTACAACTTAGCATTAACAAGGCGTAAGATACTCAATCTTGTGTACTGTAACCGGTTAAGTATTTTTTAATTTTTATTTGGTTAAGAGCTTTTTCTTCTCTTTGCTGGTGTATGACTCGTGGGAAGACGCGCCTATTGGCATGGACCGACATCAGGAAATTGTGCGCACCTGAGCGCAATCAGTGATTTGAGACACGCTATGTGGCTTGATAAAAGTCTTTTCAGTAGCGAACAGTGACACTCCTTTTGCCTGTGTTCCTGTTCTATGGGCAGGAATCTTGGTTTCTCTCTCCCTTTGCCTTTTGTTTCCAGTGAGTCGCCTGATCTATTCGCTTTTCATATAGCCACAAGTCACTATTCAAATATGTGTTTGTCCTTAGTGTTGTGTTGTATATGTGTGGTAGCGTACTGGACTCCTGGAAACTGAGGGGTCCTTGGATGCTCTTTCTGGTGCCAGGTGGTTCACTACAATGGATCTTGCTAGTGGATATAATCAGGTCGTGGCTGAGAAACATCGGATGAAGACTGCCTTCTGTACACCTTTTGGGCTATATGAGTGGAATAGGATGGCTTTTGGCCTTTGCAATGCCCCTAGTACATTTCAGAGACTGATGGAGCGCATGTTTGGTTCGCAACATTTTCAGTCCTTGTTGCTTTACTTTTTCTTCTACAGTGTCTCAGCACTTGGAACGGTTGGAGGTGGTCCTGAAATGTCTACAACAAGAAGGCTTAAAGGCCAAACTGGACAAGTGTTCATTCTTCCAGCCTGAGGTGAGCTACTTGGGGCATGTGATTTCTGTCAAAGTGGTGGCTACTGACCCTAAGAATATTGAGGCAGGTGTTAATTGGCAGCGTCCACAGCAAGTTTCAGAAGTTATTACAGGCGGTTCATAGAAGGTTTTGGCAAGTTGGCAGCACCGCTTCATTGGATAGTAGCCAACCTGACTGGGGCCAAGAGAAAGGGTTCAACCAGATCTTGTAACGAGGGTCAGACAGAGGAGTGTCAACAGTTTCAGTCTGTTGAAGCAGCAGTTGAGCAGTGAGTGCTCCCCTGCTAGCTTATGCTGACGTCTCTTTACCGTTCATCTTAGAAATGGACACCAATTATAGCGGATTGGGAGCCGTTCTATAACAGGATCAGAACGGCAGAGTCAGGCCTGTAGCCTATGCTAGTCGAGGACTGAGGCCTTCGGAGAGGAATATGTCTAATTACGGTTCCATGAAGCTGGAGTTTTTGGCCCTTAAATGGACCATGATGGAAAAATTTTGGACACAAGTGTGTGGTATATACCAATAATAACCATCTAAGTTACCTTCATACTGCTAAACGTGGTGCTTTAGAACAGAGATGGGCTGCTCAACTTGCTGCTTTTGATTTCAGTATCAAGGCGTAGTAATCGGAATGCTAATGCACACTCACGGCAGTACCCCGCTGAACTTGTGCTGGAAGGTGTGATTCTAGGAAGTTTCCTACCTGAACCAGTCCAACTACTCTCCTCCAAATGACCTCAGGGTGAAGGTATACAAGCATCCATTACTACTTTTCCTAGCTAAATGCCTGCAGATCTGGTTAGGCCTCCAGAAGCTGATGCAGTGTTGGTAGTGTTTCTGAAGCTGTGGAGCATAAGGAAATATCCTTAAAATGAAGAGCAGGGGTTGTGCGCAGGTGTAGGTAAACTCCTGAAACAGTGGAAACGGTTAAAGATGAAGGATGGCGTCTTGTATTGTCAGTGTTACCAGTCTCAGGGTTGTGAGGCTTTTCTTCAGCTTTTGCTCCCAGCATCTTTAAAGATTGCAGTGATGCAGCAACTTCATGATGAGCATGGCATCAGGGAGCAGTACAACAGAGCGGGTACGACAAAAATGTTTTTGCCCAGGTATGTCTGAGGATGTGAAGCGATGGTGCCAACAATGCGAACGCTGCACAGTTGCTAAGGATATTTTCCCTCAAGTTCAGACGTACATGGGCCATTTCTTAGCCTCAAAGCCTAACCAAATCTTGGCAAATGATTTTACAATGATAGAGCCATCACAGAATGGAATGGAAAATGTTCTTTTTTTGACAGATGTGTTTTCAAAGTACACCCAGGCTGTGCCTACCTGGGATCAGAGGATATGCACACTTGCCAAGGTATTGGTCAATAAGTGGTTTTACAAGTTTGGCATCCCCAATCGCATCCACTCAAACCAAGGGAGGAATTTTGAAAGTACTCTTATTTAACAGTTATGTGAGCTGTATGGTATTAAACAGAGTCTGACCACCCCAGCCCATCCTAATGGTAATGGTCAATGTGAGCGATTTAACAGTACACTCCATAACTTGTGATTTAACAGCGCACTCTGCCCACTGTTAAGAAGAAACACTGGGCCGCATACCTCCCCCAAGTGTTTTTTTTCCTATAATACTACGCCCCATCAGTCTACAGGAGAATCTCCATATCTTTTAATGTTTGGACAAGATCCACAGCTGCCCATTGACTTCCTTTTGGGTAGAATTGCGACTTCCACTCTGGGAAGCGTTCATGATGGGATCTATGACCATCAAGGAAGACTACAAGTTGCCTTTATGGGAGCTACAAGTCGACTGAAAGTGGCGGCAAACCGTAGAAAGGAGCGGCATGACCAGAAGGTACGGGATGACCCTTTGAGACCAGGTCAGCTGGTGTATTTGCAGGAGCTTTGTTTGAGAAGACAAGCCAAGATTCAAGATCACTGAAGTTCTGCTCCAGTTGAAGATCTGAAGAAGGTGAGACATGTGCATCGTACCTTGTTAAGAGCCCTACCAAATGGACATAGTTCTGAGTCTGATAGCTCTCCCCTTTCTGTGAATGATGAACATTGGGACGGTAGCCTGCCGATGCTTGAGTAGTCCATCGCAAAGGTGGTCTCTCGTTAGATGTCTTTTGAAGCGTCACAAGTGTCCATGGATTTTGAAGAGGATGATTTGCTGGATGGCATATCATTTTTGCATCAAAGTTCTGAGAGTGCTTCTAGGTCGTCCAGTGGGGTTGTTAATCCTGAGTCTCATCCCGTCTATGACCCCTTGCCTAGTGCCTCTGTACTGGCTTCAAAAGATACCGGTACTAACGAGAGACCGCCTTTGCAACGGACTACTCGAGCATCGGCAGGATACCATCGCAATGTTCATCATTTGCCAGAGACAGTGGGGGGTAGCACGAGGGGCCTGGTGAGTTCGCAAGTATCAGTAACTAGCAGTGTTTCTGCTTTCTTTCGACCTTGGAGTTAATATCATTGGGTTGATGATTTCAAAACCGGGGGTAAAATGTAACCGGTTAAGTATTTATTTATTTTTATTGGGTTAAGAGCTTTGGAGTTTTCTTTTTTTTTTCTTTCCTGGTGTATGACTCATGGGAAGACACGCCTATTGGCATGGAAATGTGTTCACCTGAGCACAATTAGTGATTTGAGACATGCTATGTGGCTTGGTAAAGTGTTTTTTTAGTAGCATACAATGCTCCTTTTGTCTGTGTTGTTGTTCTATGGGCAGCAATATTGGTTTCTATCTCCCTTTGCTTTTTTTTTTCCGGTGAGTCGCCTATTCACTTTTCGTATATAGGCACAAGTCACTATCTAAATATGTGTTTGTCATTAGGGATGTGTGTGCGTGAGTGCCGAGTGCTAGTAGCAGAAAGGTTACTATAGTCTGAGAGTCTCACTTAGGAGGTAAGAATTTATTTCGGGGATTTTCTCTTTTTTTGGAAAGGGGAAAATCGTATTGAAAGATACCTTATTTGCCTTTTTTTAAATATATATATATATATATTTGCGTTGCAGGTGCGGCCTGAGAGCACTAGCTGCTATTTCATACCATGGTTTTATATTGCTGTTTCATTGTTTTCATGGCGGATTGTTCCCAATGGCTGGGTGGTGCTCTTTTGCACCACTGATTTATAGCATATTTTAAGACTATTGTGTTGTATATAGTATGTGTGGTAGGGTACTGGACATTTTGTTAATTTGCACTATTACACCCAATTTAACTCCTCTGTATTCAGGTTCATTGAGGCAGCATAAATGATTTTTAAAATTCATTGTGATTTAAATGTGATATCTTTTTCTTTTCTTGTTGATTATTTAAGTATTTTTGCCAGAATATGTCCACATGTGAATGTATGATTAGCTGTGATACTGAAGTTTAATGGAAGGGAGTATTTTTATTTTGGGTTTTTTTTCTTTCTTTCTTTGGTTTATTTGCTCTGAGAGATTTTGTGTTCGTTTGCTGTTTGATTTTTGTCCTTTCTGTTACTATCAAAGTACAGTATTGTGGTTCCTCTGGATATCTACTTGGCAAACTGTGTAAGAACTTTTATTTTATAGATCATTTTTAGACTCTTTCTGTGAAATAAATATTTATTCAATTTTTTAAGTCATCTGTCTTTGATCAAATCGACCCAGTAGGATCCTTCATGTTTTTGTCATTTCACTTGGTCTATTTATTTTTACTTTATATTCCTGGGTAGATAAACAACCTAGGTGGCATAATCGGGTCTTATCACTTTAAGCCAAGGGTTACATTTGTATTAATAAGTTGTTTGAATGTTTTTCTATGTTGGATTTTTCTCCACTGGTAAGGTAGATTTTGACTTTTGTAATCTTTTTAACATGGTTGATTCTTCATTGTGTATCTAGTTTTGCTGTTCTGTAGTGTTGATTGTAGTGTGATTGAAGTAGGTCTAAAGTAATTTGTTCTCAGGTAATTGAGTTATTTCTCACAGACTGAGATGCTTTCTCTCACACAGCAGAGGCATATCTCCCAGAAACCTCATCTACCCTCCACTGCTGTCTCATTCTCCTGCACTACTCTTGATCTTTTGGCACTGAGACCTGGATATCTCCGCAGAACTCAGCTACACCGGCTTCCCTATCCTCTGCCTATGTATTCTCTCACTCTCCACAACACAAGAAATTTGCATGGTGGTATTGGTCTGCCGTTGTCTAAGAGATTGTCCTTCACACGTCCCCCACTGTCTCATCTAAGTTTTTCATCATTCGAATTTCATGCTGTTAAGGTAACCTTTCCACTTGACTTCCACATCCTTGTTATCTACCGCCTCCTGGTCCTCTTGATGAAGAGGTATTTTGGACAGTAACTGACAAATCCTAAGATTGTGCTAAATTCATATATTGCCTTTGGTTAAATTTCTTTATATTTCCAAATGATAATGCTCTCACTGGAGATTTCAATCTCCCTCTGGCAAACTCCAATCCTCTTTCCTCTTCCCTCTCCTTAATTCTTTCTCTTTTTAACATCTGCCCTCCCACACACAAGGGAATTCCCTTTACCTGGTTTTCTGCAGCTCTTCCCCAGCCACAGATATTACTGCTATCCCTCTTCATAAAAATGATCATTACCTGGTATCCTTCACCATTACCCTTCCTATCCTGCCTAAAGCCAACCACAAAACATTCTCTTTTACCTGTGTCTTTCTTTGCAGGCTATTCAGGTGCGTGTTCAGTCCTGTGTTATTTCAAGACTGGACTACTGCAACTTACTCATCCACTGATGAGGAAAGAGAGTTCCTTGGCTGTCCAATGTATTGCTCAGTAATAGAAAAGAATTAAGAATTACAGAGAGAAAATGGAAGAAATTACAGTTTGATGCAGATATTCTCTTACCGTACTCTTCTCTCTAAATTCTCATGTGAAGTGACTTCTGCTAACACTGCCTTCTACAAGGAAAAACTGGAAGCTTCTTCAGATGATCCTTGCAAACTCCACAATATCTTCACCTAACTATTCAACCGACCTGCTCCACCCTCTCTGACTTCGCCATATTCTGTGATGGAAAAATAGGAGCAATCAGCAAGATCTTCGCTCCCACACCAACCACTATAGCAGAGCTTCATTCCACAGAGACTGTTCTTCTGTCTGTCAATCTCCATGCTGCTAGATCAGCTAAAATGTCATCTGTCCTGATCCTCCAGAACCTCTCAGCTGCATTTAACACAAGATTCTCTTGTCTATCCTTACAAGCTTTGGAATCTGTGGCACAGCATGGCGATGGATTGCTTCTGACCTAAGATTATTTATTTTTATTGGGTTAAGAGCTTTGGAGTTTTCATGCAGTGACGTGCAGGGGATCCACATCATTATTTTGTGTTAATAATTTTTATGTACAGTAAAACCTCGGATTGCGAGTAATGCGGTTTGCGAGTGTTCCGCAAGACGAGCAAAGATTTTTCACGTGTCACGTGATCACAACTGAGCCAACGGTTTTTCTCTCTCTTGTGCTGCGGGTAATCATCTCCCCTGCTGGGTCTTAG
>JAQMYL010000014.1:7550420-7567675 GCA_030014365.1 Clarias pachynema | reverse complement strand
GGGCGGGCACTCGGCGCCTGTGATTAACCCCTTACACGCCGCTCAAAAATAGACATTTTTCAGACCGTGGTATCGGTCCCAGGTATCGGGGGACTTTTAACGAGTACGAGTACTTTAGAAAATGTGGTATCGAGGCCGATATCGGTATCGGGACATCCCTAGTTCATTGTGTTATCAAAGACAAATCACGAACTCACTTTTCTAATGCATCTTTTCCTTAAGAACTTGTACTTGTCGGATATGCAGGTCTGTTGGTCTGCTGTGTGTGTATGTGCTCCCAAGTTCAAATTCAGCTTCAATATTAAAAATATTTAAAAATAAATCAAAACACCTAAAGTATAAAACGATATATGGGGTATTGGGTAACTCACTGGTTAAAGTTTTGGACAACTGATCGAAAGGTCTCAGGTTCAAACCCCAGCACCACCAAGTTGTCCCTGTTGGGCCCTTGAGCAAGGCGCTTAACCTTCTACTGCTCAGGTGTATAATAAGAAAAAAAATGTAAGTCGCTCTGGATAAGGGCGTCTGCCGAATGCTGTGAGGGGTGGGGAGGGTGCTTACCTTCCAGGTTAGATTTTTGAGATCATGGTTAAAAAGTATATGTGCTTGATAAACTAGATTTAATTTTTTTAGAAGAAATTTTTTTTTGTTGGCATTACATTTCACACCCTTATCATGCTATCGTGTGTCAACCCAAAGCATAATTTCAAGATGAAGCAAGGTGCCAGGTCAGGTCATCTACCTGTGTAGATTAGGATCAAACCAATGACAAAAAAAAACGTAATGACTAAGTCATTTTAAAACAGCCACTAAAGATTTAAATCTGTGTTTCTGTTCTCAGGCAAATGTCGCTGTCCTGAAGCACAAGCTCAGTGTTCGACGTGGACTTAAAGGGTCGGCATGGAAAGTTCTAAATCACCCAGGGGCGGGAGACATCACTCACGGTCCAGATGTCGCTCCAGAGACAAAAAGCGCAAATCGGGTAACTGTTTTTTTCCTTCCATATAAAAAAAAATCCATACAAAATAGCTGGCTATATTTTTTTTTTTAAAAGTTGAAAGATGTTACTTAAAATGTTCTAAGACATTTTTATGTGTGTGATTGAGAAAATCCAGCTAAAGTCGCGTGTGTTTTTATATATATATACACACACACACAGAGTACATAAAATCATGTAGATGTGTGAAAAGTTAACATACGCTTAGGCTAAATATATTCCACCACAGTCTTACAACTCGACCAGTTTTATTTGACTTTATTTTTGAAAAAGTCAATGAGTCAGGCATCTCCATAGGACATTTTAAAACATTTAAGTAGAGACGAATCTAAATATCTCTCAGAATGGCAGTGGGTCAAAGGTTTACATACAGCATACACTCTCTTTAAACAGTCCGGAAGATTCCTGTAAATAATATAACAGTTTTTTCCAAGCGTCTGATTGGCCAGTCGACAACTCGAGCCCCAACTCCACCAGGTTGCCACTGTTGCGTCCTTGTCCACGGCCCTTAAGGCCCTGTCCGTCCCAGGGGTGCCGTGTAATGGCTGTTCCTGTGCTCTGACCCCATGATAAGAATAAGGAACATCACAGTGCAATAATGTATATGTGATGAATAAAGATTGAATTTAATTTAACTCAGAACCTGTGTATACTGAAAACATAGAGCAACACACCTTACAGTGTCTTTATAGAATGTGTTTGTCAAAGAGGTGTGTGTGTGTGTGTGTGTGTGTGTGTGTGTGTGTGTGTGTGTGCATGAAATAATATTGTACATCCTAATTTCAGGTGACAAGAAGCACAGAAGATCCCGGAGCAGAAGCAAAGAGGTAACTAAACTAAAGACCATTTCACTCACGTAGGTTAAGTTGATGTGGTCACGTCAGTATGTAATTTGTCATAAGTTTTAGGACAGGGTAAGTATGAAGGTTTTAACAGGACATGATGAAATGTCAAAAGTGAAATAGTTCTTGATGATTTCTTTGGTTTTTCTCAATCTCACACGTGTCAGTAATGTGAAATTAGAGATGACTAAAGTAGAGTACAGATTGTGTGGGAATTTGCTTTTTTTTTTTTTTTTTGGTAAAAGCCTGTACTTAGATCACATGATAACATCTCTATAACAAATTACACTCAGCGTGCTAATGCACGAAGAGACACTCTGAACAGAAGACGCTGCTGACAGATAGCAAAATTATATGCCTACAACTGGACAGGTAACTATCAGCCTCAATCTTCCACTTGCCTAAAAATATATACACATTTATATATATTTTTGTCTGTCTAGCAACATTGCATTAATCCTTTCCAAGTCCCCACATGAGTTGCATTGATCTTGATCGATCTTTGTCCTCTTGTATGCATGAATGTTGGGAATGTCATGAAACCGTCAGTTTGAAAGCGTAGTACTTGGGAATCGCAATCGCTTCAGAATAAAATTAGCGCATCACAAAGTGGAGCTGAAGCAAGTCTGATTGGCGAGAGAACACTGACACGGGCCGTATTCAGAGTTACGTTCTGCTCGCATAGGAAGGTGGTAAGGCAGAACAAGGCTCTGCGAGCATTTCGATTTCAAACCTATGTATGTATAAATTCATGTGGATTGGTATTTGAAGGCAGCATTTAATTTGTAGGTATGACACAATCACATTGAGTCAATTACTCTCATGAATAAACGTATATATGTTTATACCGCATCGCTCAGCCATAACATTAAGTTAAACTGGTGATTGGATCATGGGTACTTTTAAGGCTCATCTGCGCCTGTGGGGAGCAAACCCCGCCTCCAAACTACCCAGATCCCAATCCGATCGAGCATCCATGGGATGCGAACCCTGCAACCCACAGTTTCCAGACGCCACAGCACACCCTCAGAGGCCCTGGCGGAACAGAGCCGGCCCGGCGCACTACTGGGCATGATGTGTGGTGTTGTCATTTTTACGGCTGATCGGTGTTATTTACATAAAACAAGGACAGCTTGTCCTTTAACCCAATGGCTCTGTAAAATCCTTTCTTGACTTGTTCAATGCATTCTGCTTCAACTCTCACTGGCAGATACAGCAATGTTTGTCCTAAGCTTCACATTTCCCAGCTTCAAAATATTAGACTGCATCCAGTTAATCGTGCTCTTTTATCTGATTGACGAGAGTGGAACACACTTTCTTAGATTGAGAATTCTTGCTCTACAATTATTTGTTTATCATAACTAGGATATTTCCACTCCTAATGCATGGTTGTCTTAATGTAGTTACAATAGAGTTTTATAAGATTTCTTATTTGCGTCTTCTCACATTCCTGTTAGAATAAAATGCTTTAATGTGATATTGTATAGCAGTTGAAAGTAAAGGGTGGGGTGACCTCTATTATTCCGCTCTATGTTCTCAGTTCCCACATTGTAAAGCCAAGTGCCTGATTTAAAGGTGGTGATAGAAAACAATTCAGTACCAGCTGCTCTCAAAGCCCTAGACAAAAGAAAGTCTGTCAATTTCAAAAGCATCATTTTGAACTCTGAATACGACCTTCTATTAAGAGTTAGAATTAGATCGTTTACTTTTTCCAAGTTCTTTAATTGTATTGTTAAATAAAGATGAGATACGAGCCCTAAGAATGTTGTGAGATTCATACCGCTGAATTCCTCTGAGAGATGTAGATGTGGTGAGGAGTGGGTGGTCGGGGCTGTGCGTATTAATCATCTTTAAAGATGCTTGTTCTAAAACTGGCATACTAACTCTCTTTGTCACACTATTTTCCTGAAAGAGACCACTTCTTCTTAAAACAGGCGCGGCGGAGGGACGGGGACAAGATGATCAGATCGCACAGCCGATCTGAGGACCTGCTGCAGAGTTCGGATAAAGAGCGCGAGAGGCTTTCAGAAGACAGCGGAGAGGAGCGGCACCGCAGAAAGGAGAAGAGGTCGTCCGGGGGGAGGAGTCCGTCCAGGTCTCGCTCAAGGGAAAGGTAACATCGCAAAAGTCCACTTTCATTTTCTAATATCATTAATAGTCAGTGGTCATGCCGACCACCATAGATTGAAATTGAAATTTAATGGCAGCTATTGGAGCTAATTTAGTTTCCCTTATAATTCCATGTTTTTTCAGTCAGTTTATTTATTTACTAACTACTCGCACACCCGGTGCGAACATCACAAAATGGAATCCTGAACATGCATATCTAGTGTCTCATCATTGTCTGAATGATTGCTTGGAATTATCATTATACGTTCATAGCTTATTCAGATTTATTTACTTTATTTATTAATCGTATACAGTAAGTCCCTGACTTACGAACGAGTTCCGTTCCAGGAGCATGTTCACAAGTCTGATTTGTTCATAAGCCCAACAAAGTGAGTCTTATACACCTTTGACACAAATATACAATGTAAAGCGTTAAAAAAAAAAAAAAAAAGACACAGGTTTGGTGTTTTGGTCTTGCTTTAAACTCTCGTGAGACTGTGCGTCCAAATCACGAGGGGAATCCTGGTGACGCACTGGGGTCAGCTGACCTCATTTAAAGGAATCCTGGGAAGACGTCAGGAGAGGACAACGCTACATGGTGTTTATTGCATGCTTTAACAGACGCCGTTTAGTCTCAGCACAAAAAGAAAAGAGAAAAACACTGCACTTGATTTGGTTCATAAATTGTCACTTTCATAAACAGGCAACATCAGATCATACCATCTGAAACATTAATCTTCCTTACTGCATCACAGTTTATTCAATTATCAGTATACTTCAGTCTTAATGCAACGGTCTGTGTGTTTATGGTCACAGGAGGCATCATAGTCGAAGTCGAGAAAGACGGAGGTCTCGGTCGCGCAGCCACGAGAGGAGATCGAAGAGTCGCGAGAGGAAGAGACGACCCAAGTCGCGATCCAGATCACATTCCAGACACAGACAAAAGAGCAAAAGTCGCAGCAAAAGCAGGTGCATCACTGCGTTTCTGTTTCTTGTTTTTTTCAGATTATTCATAATAAATTTGGGTAAATTTAAAAGCATTACACTTTTCTCGCATGATAAAGCCAAATCATTTCATTAAGTTGCACCTGGTTTTATCAAATTAATAATGTCTAAATGTTTAATAATCCAAATGTCAGAGCTGGATATTTTGTATGACTTTTTATTTCTTTCATGCAACAGAGAAAAAAAGAAGAGGACTGAGAAAGTGAAGAGGAAGAGTCTCAGTCGCTCTCCCACTCCTGTGGCATTCAGGGGCAGAAACACAGCCATGGATGCACAAGAGGCCTTGGCCAGGAGGTAGAGCATATACATGAAGATGTGCTGAGTTATATACAGTTCTGTACAGTCACAGAAGTTGGTAGAAACCTTTTTAAATTCCTTATAGCAAAAGCTTTGTGATTCCATTCTACTTTGGTACGTAGGTTGGAGAGAGCCAAAAAACTTCAAGAACAGAAAGAGAAAGAGCTGCTGGAAAAACATCAACAGCAGCAGCAAGAAATCGTAGCAGGTGAGGAGCTTTATCTACAATTATTTCACTTGGAGAAAACTAAATGGTAAAAAATCATCAATTGATTTTTTCTATCTCCAGCAGCGGCGGTGGCGGCGACTCCGCTCCTCTGTGAGAACGCCCCAGCAGCCGCCTCCGGTCCGGCTCTGAACGTGGCGGCGCTGCTTGCTTCAGGTACGCAGGTCACACCACAGATCGCTATGGCAGCTCAGATGGCGGCACTCCAGGCCAAGACGCTGGCAGAGACGGGCATCGCTGTGCCGAGCTACTACAATCCCTCCGCCGTCAATCCGTTGAAGTTTGCTGAGCAGGAGAAGAAGCGGAAGCTCTTGTGGCAAGGAAAGAAGGAAGGGGTAAGAAATTGAGTGTGTTTTTAATTTATGCTGCTGAGGAAATGTAGAAAAACTTTAAGCTTTTGTCAGAAATAAGTGATTATTGAGTGTTAATTACAGAGGTTATACGACAAAATTACTAGATAAATACTATAAATTTCGCTCCCATCAATCTGATTACAAGTAATACATATTAAGTATTTAAATATAGTACCTACTGCATGGAAATTGGTTGCTTCAGAAGTAGACACATTTTCAACATTTGGCTAGGACTTTTTAGGCTAAGATAGGAGGTCTCTGAGAGAATACTAAGAAGCTTTGTGATTATTGCCGTCATTTAAAATCCTTGTTCTTTGTTTTGAAGGATAAATCCCAGACTGCAGAACTTTGGGAGAAGCTCAACTTTGGCAACAAAGACCAAAACGTAAAGTTCCGCAAACTGATGGGCATCAAAGTAAGTTCAGATCCTGCACTCATTCTGCATGTAAATGTTTTTCAAATCAGTCATGAAAAAGTGATGTATTAATGTTTTGATGTATTGATTGAAGTTAAGGTAGACAGGTTTAGATCAATGGTGAAATGGTATGGAAACGTCAAAAGCCTAAATAATGTAAGATTAAATGTTTATGTACACACTGCCTGGCCAAACAAAACAGTTCATATTAGTCTGCATCAAGCAAAAAATAAAATATTTAAAATGACTGTAATAGATATCACTTAAACACCTGGTGAAGCTGCATTTTTTTAATTTTTTAAATCACAAAGCCTTTTTATGTATTAATTTATTTGTAGTCTTCATTTTGTCTTAAGGTTATACAAATTTTGCCCTTGACTGTAAGTTAATGTTGATTTTTCTTTTCCTTCTCACCTCCAGGCTGATGAGGAAGCGTCTTCAGGAGACATCAAAGAGGATGACCTGAAGACGCTGCAGCAGCAGGAAGAAATGTTCCGTAACCTGGACGTGCAGTACGAAATGGCGCGTTCACAGACGCACACGCAGAGGGGGATGGGCCTCGGCTTCTCCACGTCGTTCTCGTCACGAGGGATGGACCCCGTCTGAATTCCCACCGCTTCACTCTTCCATCATCGGCTCAGCTCATTTATAACTCGTGTATAGTAAGCTGAGGCTTTAGATCGCATGGATGTTGGTTTGCATCTGTAATTTATTCAAATACCAGTTTTTGTCTCAAAAGAATCCAGATGTAAATACGAGTGATTTCGGTTCATGTTTTGTTAGGATTGTACCGCAGATCTCCGGAAAATTTCACAAAGGTGCAATGGGACGCTGCATAGCTTTACAGGGTTTGGATGTTGTAACTTTTGTTTTCTTTCTATTTTTTTTTTTTTTGATTTTTTTTTTTTTATATAAACCTGTTTCACCTGTGGATAGAACAGATAGAACACATTGTTTAGAATTAAGCTATGAAGAACATGACGACCCTTTCCATCAGAAAACACTGGCATAGTGGCCACAAGTGTGCCAAGTTGTTGTAACTGCTTATCACATTAAATTTTGTTAGTCCAAAAATGTTGCTGTTTACTATTTATTACCTTCCTTCAAAGTTAACCTTTAAAAGATTGTGTTGTTTTTTTTAAAGTGTCTTACGAAGAAAACTTTATTAAATACACACTTGGCTTTACACACACATGGCAAAGAAACTATGCAAGAAAGTAACACAAAAACTGGTTGGCACTTATGAAGAGCAGAAGTTGTTATTCAGTGTTTCATAACACAGGAACATTTCAGTGTGTCTCTTACTTCTAGTCGTTTAAAATTAGGTTTGCTTTTTAAGTACTCTTTGCACTACTGGTAATCAGAAACGCATTCATATTCTACGCACTTGGTTTTTGGTGGCAATTAAAGTAAAACCAAAAGGCGTGGAAGTAGATGATCTTAGAGTGGATAATCACAGACATCTTTTTTTCTTGTTCAACCACTACAGAATATCTTGAGCGCTCTGGAGGAGGCAGGCATATCATTGTCAAGAAACACTTTCCTGAGTGTAAACACAGGGGTTTTACCTCACCATGTAAACCACGCAAAAACAGAAAGGCCAGATTAGACTTTGGTAGAGATCATCTAAAAAAAAAAGGGGGGGACTAAGCCTGCTTCCTGGAACATGATTCTTAGTACAGATGAAAGCACTATTACCTTAACATCAGTATGATGGGGGAATAGGAGTATGGAGTGTACAGTGTTATTGCTGAGTTTGTATGGTTCCCAGTGGAACTGTTTACTGAGGATAAAAGTAGCTGGATGGATTCTGAAGTGTACAGAGCACGGATGGATAATGACCCAAAAGCAGTCCTAAAGCTTCTTAAGACGTAGAAATAGATTGTTCTTAAACCAGTAACCTGATCACAGCCCGATGGAGCATGCTTATCACTAACTGAGGACAAAACTGAGGTACAAACAAGTAACTGAACGATGCTGCAAAGGTTTTTATTTTCCCTCCAATTCTTAAGACTACTGAGTCCCTGAGTCTAAAACACCAACCAGCCAGAACATCAAACCCTTTGATAGATGCTTCTAATGTTGTGGTGAAACCTGTCAAGACGTGGCAGTAATTGAACAGTCATATTTCTGCCTCAGGTCTGTGTGCATGGAGTTTGTTTTTGTGCTTGGTGGGTTTCCTCCCAAAGAAAAAAAAAATCAAAGGGCATCAAAGTGGCTTTGATGAGGGCCAAAACACTAAATAAGGATAATCCATGGGCACCCAAGACTGATAGGGAGTGAACATATGGTGCAAACCAGCTTGCCATGGAGCGATGGAAGAAAGTCGACTGGTCTGACATCCACATGCGTGCCAGGGAAGAGATGGCATACAGTAGGTATATGGGAAGAAGGCAAGCTGGTGGAGGCAGTGTAATGCTTTTTTTTGCAGTGTTCTCCTGGAAAACCTTGGGTATTAACATTTAAATTGATGTTACTTTGACATGTATCACCTACCTAAACATTATTGCTGACGAAGGGTAGTGGCCTCCATTCACATTACAAAGGTACTTCAAGAATGTTTAAGGAACATTGACTGTTCAAAGTATTGACTTGGCCTCCAAATCTCAATTTGGTTGGGCATGTGTAGCATGTCCTGGAAGCCCCACTTCACAATTCACAGGACTTAAAGACCACAAGCACAGCTTCAGAGTCCTTGACTCGATAAATCATTGTATGTTTTGGTCATACAAGGGGGACCTGCACAGTGTCACACCTTTATATCTTCATCACTCACTACTCATCATCTATTCCACATTATCCTGTATGCAGGGTCACAGGGGGCCTGGAGCCTTTCCCAGGAGACTTAGGTCACGAGGCAGGGTACACCCTGGACAGGGTGCCAATCCATCGCTGCACACACACTACGAGCGATTTGGGAACGCCAATTAACCTAATCTGCATATCTTTGGACTGTGGGAGGAAACCGGAGTACTCTGAAGAAACCCACCCAGCACGGGGAGAACATGCAAACTCCATGCACACAGAGACGGGAATCGAGCAAGGCGGTGCAAGGCGACAGCGCTAACCACTACACCACCGTCCTGCCTCTTTATATATAGCTTATATCTTTATATCTATTTCACTTTACTTTTTTATTATAAGTAATCTGCTTTTTGTTCTTATATTGTATATCTTTAATTTTGTCTGTTTGTTTGAGATCAATAAAGTAATAAAGTGAGGAAACTCAGGCAGGCAGTGAAGCAAGCAGTCCGATCATAGCTCTGGTGTACTGAGAAGACTTTTAGCGTAGTCCATTAGTGTAACAGGGGATTATTAAGAGAAATAAGGGGAGTTCTTACTCTCATAACTGCATTCTTTTATTCTGCACAAGGTTCCCAGGTTTGACTTGAATGCCACTCATATAATGCTTATATTATATTAGTATGGTAAATGGCCCAATTATTTTAAGCAAATTATTAGCTGTAACCCCTTAAATTAAAGCTGACGGTCTGTACCTCAATTTCATCTTGATTGCATCATCTCAAATCCATTGTACTGGTGTACATATACAATACACATACAACATATGAAAATTGGATCATATTAATCAGATCCCTCGTTGTGTTGAAATGTAATTGTCATACACCTGTAACAACTCTGAAATTAAACAGATAAACCACAAATAAATATCAGCAGTTTCTGTAGAATGTTCATAACATCTTAATTTCATTCAACTGATGAAGTCATGGAGCTCAAACAACATGTAAAAGATCTCACTGTTAAAAGGTTTTGATTAGGAGAAAAGAATTTCCAAAAAAAGTGTGATGCATCACGGAACACAGTAAAGGCCGTCATCAACAAGTGGGGAAAATGGAGAGGCACAATACCAAGAACCGGATATTCCTCTAAAATAGATCAAAGACCAACATTAAACCGAGGCTGCCAGAAGGCCTAGAGCAAACATTAAAGGAGCGGCAAGAATATCTAATAAATCCTGGTCACTCCATGCACATGACAACCATCTCTCTCATTCTTCACACTGGGTTATGCGGTAAAGTGGCTACATAGAAGCTCTTTCTTACAGAATGAAAATCAAGCCATGTCTAAAAGTCACCCCAGCCCATGTGACAAAAATGTTTTGGTCTGATCACACAAAAGTAGAACTTTTTGTGCATAATTCTTAAAAAAGTGCAAGGTGCAAATAACACGTTAAAGCATGGTGGTGGCAGCATCATTCTATGGATCTGATTTTCTTTAGCTGGGATTGATTTCGATCGGGTTGTTATGAGATATAAATATTACTGATGTTAATCTTGACTTTCTTTTCAAAGAAAGAACAGTTCAAAGGCTTGTTTAGTCAGAGGCATGAATACACCAAAGTCATATCGCAACGTGATATGGAAATGCAGGGAAAAAGTATAAAGTATAATCAGTAACGTATCGGATTTAATCAGCATTTGTTAAAACGTAAGCAGACATGTGGTTCACCTTAAATAAAAACCTCATTAAACTAAAACAATGCATTCAATAATTGTACATTAATTGGCTATAAGTTTGTGAACATGTACTGTATACTGTAATTGCTAATCTATAAGAGGAATAGTGAGGTCAGGCACGGATGTTGAGTTAGAAGGCATGAGTTCCCCTTCATCCCTTCAAGGTGTTTAATGGGTTTGAGGTTGAGAGATCTGTGCAGGAAGTGTCTTCATTTATGGAGCTGGCATTGTGCACAGGGACGTGGTCATGCTGGAACAGGCTTGGGTCTCTTAGTTTGACTGAGGAGAAACTAGATTGTGACAGTATACGAACACAATCTGTAAAAATGCTTGCTTCTACCTTTGTGGCAACTGTTTAAGGAGGAACTGCATATACATGTCATGGTCCAAAAAGTATTAGTCACACAATGTAATACTATAACACATACAGTATAATACTAGTGAAGATTACTTCGCAGATACACATGTCCTAAGAAAGTACAAGAAGAACGCATCACTGAGCCTGCTCTCATGGTGGGAAAGATGGCATTCCTGGTCACGCTTCCCGCCACAGCACCGCAACTCAAGCAAATCACAAACATAAGAGCTGTGACCATCTTCAAAAAACTCCGTCTTGATATCCATCATCATACGTTAATGTGTTAATGTCTTAAATCTTCCCTCCTGGTGACTTGGGGTGCTCCTGGCTTGCACGTCTCAATCTCAACCCAAGACAGCTTTCCTATACATAGCTATAACTAAGGACTTGGATTCCCTGAGTAGCCATGGAAATAAGTGAAGCAGGAATTCTAACCAGCTCGGACTTGGTAGAACCTAGTAAACACTTTCAGGAATTGAAACATCTCTCTATCTGCATATGAGACTGGAATACAAGACATGAGCCACTCCAGTGATGAGGTTGTGGTTGGCAAACTCCAGTATCAGCAAAACTATGGGATATTCACTAAGCCTTTTCCATGTTGCTGCTTCTTCACTGAGGCCCATCCAGTGTATCAGCAGGTCCCTCATGGCTTCAGGGAAGAGCTCATTTGCTAGATCTTCTGCTGGAGGCAGGTCTTTAATGTGCTCGATATTTCTCATCTTAAATCCTTCCACCTGGTCACTCACAGTGCTGTTGGCCTCATGGAACCGTCGCCCCAGCCAGCTAGCCACAGTCTGTAGTAAAGGACTGGAATAGATGGAGTAGCCCTGACAGTGAGTTTGAAGCAAGACCATCACAGCTTCTGACAGTTTTGCTTCATCTAACTGTCCATCAATCCAATATTCAACAAAGTCCAGAAGTTTCACCATGGTCACTTCTTGGTTCCTGTCTACAGTTGATGTGCAGTTCACTTTGTTTGCTATGGTAGAAAGTCTCTCTGTTAGTACACCGTAGTGCTTAGACTCAACTGGTTCACCTAGGGAGCAGTAATCATGGTCTGCAGAAGAGGAATTACCAGCGTGGCCTGATGCTGAGTCTAAGATCACTTCCTCCAAATCTTCCACTGTGTCCTGAGAGTTTAACTGGTCCTCAGTAGATACAGAAATATCACTAGATAAATGATTCAACCTCATTGGTTCCTCTAGATCACTGATGTCTGGTGGTTCCACGTCTAACTGGATCCCAATGTTGTATATAGAGTGCAGTTGATCATCGTTGATCCGAGATTTCCACAAATCCTGAAAAGAGAAATAAGGTGGAATAATGATCCTCAGAAAACACAAACATTTCTAAGAAAATGTTTTTCGGTCTGTTTTAAAGTTCAATAAGAAACCAAATATGTGACCTGGGAAAACCTGTTTTTGAACATAGCTCAAAATGCTAAAAAGAAAATCATATTTTGAAATAAAATGCCTGTCTCAAGCAAAGAAAACAATTGGTTTAAGCACATTATTAAAATGGACATGTGGTGGGGGCAACAAAAGTTTGTAGATGACTTAAATGCTTGGTGAAGTTGCATTGTAAAAAAAAAAAATAGTTAAAGTAAGAGATTTTACACTGTGTGTGATAGGTACTCACAGGATTGGGATTAAAAATCTGTGTGCCCATAGGAAAACCACTTATTAGTGAGATTAATCAGAAAAAAAGGTTTCGTTTGCTAGGGAGCATAAAGATAGGATTTTGGAGCATTGGAAAAGGTCAGTTGGTCAGGTCTAGGCTCAGCAACGTTATGTGGCAATAAAGAGTCAGCTGATGACCTGAATGTACTGAATGACCAGATTATCACTCAAGTGGAGTTTTTCCTTCCCTCATGGAACAGACATATTCCTAAAGTGATTCCTGGAGCATAAGAAATCATTTTCACAAATGAACTGGCCACCACATTGCACGCCGTAATTAAAGATGAAGGCAGTCAAGATTATTAGTGTGTGCGACTTCTTCGTATTAAATTAAATGGTGTGGATTAAATTTAAGAAAGGAAACAAATGTTTTACTGCAACAGGCTGCAAAGTGCCTAAAGATGCTGGTTAAAACTGGTTGTTTATGTAACAACCTCAGCAGCGGACTCATTTCCCCTCTCGTCTATTCCAACCACTCAGCATTCAGCATCACCAGTATACTAATCACCAGCCTGATCATCTGTCAGCATCTGCTCCTGTTTCTCACTGGTTCATTCCTTAGGTTTTTTTATGCTTGAATTATTCATGGGTCACTGTGTGGCTTAACAAACAAAAGGTACTCCTCTGAAACTGCTCTGATACAGGGACTGGACTGAAAACGAGGGCCTGAAAAAGTCCTTCAGGAATCCTGGAGAACTATTCCTCAATACTAGATTAAAAATAAATCATCTAAAAACGTAGTTGTAAAAATGCTTGGCACAGCTCTGCATATCTAAATAATACATCATATTTATTCCACTGGATTAAATCCAAATCAATAAATAGCAGACACTCAAAACCATTTTCAGTTTGAGCAACGTCTGCATTTTCCGAAAATGTCAAATGGTTATCGTGGGAAACGTTTTCCCCAGCTATCACACACAGATTTAGACAAAAGGGGGGAAAAAATATATGAAGGTGAAATTTAAACCTAGATAAGCTAATAAATGCTAAATTACTAAGCTTAGATGGGATTCTGCCAAATGAATGAGTCACTATAATACCATTTTGAAATATATTACGTGGAGATCTGTGATTTCCCAAATCAAAGGTGCTGCTACAATACAATTCTGTAAACTAAATGACAATCAGTGAAATTTTATTCCTTGAGGTGAAACTGCACCTTTGTAATCAACTCTAGGCTTAATTCAGTTATTTATCTGACATGATATCTTTTCAGCTGCAGTGTGTGTATTCTTCCGGACGTTTCAGTATAAGACTTGCAAGAACAAGATATCCTCTCATCCAGTTTTCATTAAACATAAGATTAACAAAAGGATGTTATGAAGACATCTATATGTTAATCTTATTCTGCTTTAGCTTATCACTTGTTATTCATTAACAGTGTAAGGATCTATCCAATGACAAGCTTCAAAGCACTTTTCTAATCTAAGTAAATACAAAATACAGTTTTAAATGATAATTCTATTTATCAATTCCCTGCATTCAAGTGTTTGCGATAACTGACAATGAGTCTTTCACATCGCTGTAAAGGAATTTATTGCAGAATTGTTTTAATTCAAACACATTGAAGGGTTTTCGAGCAAAAGCAGCCTGTTTAAAGCCATGCCACAGCATCTGATCTCATCTCAAAGTCTAGACCACTCCAAAACTTACATTTTATTTTCCTTTTTGTCAGACAAGCTTTATTAAAGTGATTTCTTGATTCAACACATTTGGCAGTAATCAGGCGGCAGATGAAGCAATGCACCTATCATGTGCCTACAGATACAAGCCTTTGGGGGCAGAGCTATGATCTGGGGTTGCTTCTGTCGGTCAGATATAGGTTCTCTCTTTTTTATTCTTCTTCTTATTATTTTTTTCTTTCCATGCTATCACAGGATCGTCTGACTAGATAACTGCCGGCTATCTGGAGCTACGGGCGTTCCTAATAAATTGATCAGTGCATGTATACTGTAAATGAACCTGATGATTTGAACAATTCAGCAAACGTGTACACTACCTGAAACGACTCCAAGACTGACAGCTGCTCGTGTTTGCTGTAGAGCTCAAAGGCCACTCGAAAAACCCCATGAACACAGTAGAACCACAAACTGTTACTGGAACAAGGAACTCGTAAACCCTGGAACCTAAAGTCTGCAGATCACAATAACAATATCTCATTAATAGCAAAATCCACCTGAACACGTCACAGGTTCAGGCTGTAAATTAGCTCAGAGACGCAATACCTGAGGAGAAGGCCAGTTTGGTTGCGAGGCCTTTTTTTGCAAACTTGGCATGGTATCTGGGATGGTTCTCAGTGCGGACGTCCGTGTTTAGGAAGAGATCAGCTCCGAGGAAGAGAGGGATTGCTGGCTCCTTAGTGAATAAAGACATTAATTGGATCACTGGCTCTTTACCAAACAAAGCTGTTAATTGTACACAACATTTACAAAGTGATATACATTCTGTTACAAAAGAATAAAAAAATAAAATAAAAAATAAACACTTTTACCTCATTTGTGCTCGGTTTGGTCAGCTGAAAGGAATCATCACCAACTAGATACAAGTATCGAATTCTCCTTTTGCTGGTTTCCCAGTATGGGAAGTTGGTGACTGAGACAGACTTACTGGTCATTACTGTATAGTACTTATTGAATGGATTCTTTCCTTCATGTGTTCAGGTTCATACACCTTTACAGGCTTGTGTTAAATCGTGTATGACGTGCAAGGCCAACTATTGGAAATAATGAAATTATGCATAAGGAAATTATGACGGAATTGGCTTCAGAAACTGGCACACAATTAAAATATATTATAATGTATATAATGTATACACTATATGTATTATAATATATAATTTAGTATTTACAATGGAGCCATATTTCATTTGTCAGATCCTCAACTTCTGGGTCACTTCACCCTCCTTCACCTTTTAAGGAGAAAAAAACAACAACTTTAATCTCTAAACTTTGCCAATAGTACAGAAGATTATTATTATCTCATGACTGAGAATATTTAGGTTTATTTTATATATCCTGGTGTTTATAAACTGATCCCAGATCTGTTCTGTTCAAGTCTGATCCTGGAAGTTAACGTTAAAAACGTCCTTATTTTTAATGCACACTGTATGACGGAGCGCGTAAATAAAATAACGTTTCAGTTGAACCTTCGCTGTTTAAAAAGCAAACACAGAGGTGATACAAACAACAGAAAACCAAAAAATATACAATTAATCAGCTGACCAAACGCTGCACGTTTACTCAATCCGGTTCCGTGGTAGTGCGCATGCGCACATGCGTTTGTTTTGTTTGGTTGCGACTTCTTCTTCAACGCTTTCTTTTTCCTTGGAAACTTTGCATCCAGTTAGTTTGAACAGCGCCCTCTTGCTGATAGCTAGAAAAATTGCACATTTCTTCCCTACGTCTTGTTACAGAGAGAGAGAGGGAGAGAGAGGGGGGCGGGGGGGGGGGGCGCTTGTGGGATGTTCCTGGTCTGCAAAATAATCCAAGGAAAGTAAATTGGTGAATTGGTGACAGGGTCATGGGTGGCCAAGGAGAGTGAAGTCTAACGCTAATGTAGATCAAATTAAGAAAAAACGTTAATGCTGATTGTGACCCAGAACATACACATACAGCAGGTCATCACCTACTCAGAATTAAGCAGGTTTTCATATATATATATATATATATATATATAGAGAGAGAGAGAGAGAGAGAGTGCAAAATCATACAGATTAGGTTAATTGGTGTTCTCAAACTTGTATCTTTAACTAACTCTAACAATATAACACCTCGAAACAACTGATTTCTGAGGAAAACATTTTTGAGACACTCATTTAGTCACTCTTTGAAGCCACAGTGAGCACAAAAGCATCTCAGTATGCGCAAAACATCAAACCTAAAGGTGGATCAGTTACAACAGCAGAAGAACACATTGGGGTTCAACTACGGTCAGCCAAGAACCTGACTCTGAGATTGTTATGGACATGGTCCACTTACTAAAGAAAAAAATCACCTAGTCTTTTTCCAGTCTTCAACATATCACCACAAGTCCATATCACTCATCCAGGGTAGCTTAGATTTTGTGTTCATTAATTTAAGGCCATGGTGATAAAACACTCATTGATTGCACTGACACATTATAAGCAGTTATTGAGACAGTGTATGTGAAAAACCACGTACCATGTAACAAATATGGACAAGATTGATTACGTTCTCAATCATTGGAAGAGCAATAGAAATAAATACACTAAGCATATACTGAACGGTCAGTGACTAATGACATAAAGTTTGTGTGGTTTAAAAGAAAGAGCTGGAGGTCTGTAAACACACAAACACTTCAAACACTCGACTTACTTCTGTCTATTCAATTCAATGTGAATCAATATCTGAGGCTTATTAGTTAATGAGTGAGACTATATGACTTAATGTCATGATCAGCCATTACATTTCACTTTGTGGGTATATATATATATATATATATATATATATATATATATATATATAAAGTGT
>JAQMYL010000014.1:7530103-7543781 GCA_030014365.1 Clarias pachynema | reverse complement strand
CACAAACTACAATTTGGGCTGCAGGCTGGCGTTAGACAGAGACAAACGAACGCCGATGTAGAAGTCAATTGAGCGCCGCTACAAAACGCAACATTAACGTCTAGGACGTTCAGAGCGCGTTTGTTTATCCAAATATATACCGCCCGTGTGAACAAGGCCTTACAGTTAAACCTTGGATTGTGTGCATAATTCATTCTGGAAACGTGCTTGTAATCCAAATCACTCGTATATCAAAGTGCATTTCCCCCATAAGAAATAACGGAAACTCTGATGATTATTCCACAACCTAAACATATTCATGTAAAATTATTTATTCCAAAATATAAAATAACAATGAAACAAATTAACCTGCACTTTACCTTTGAAAAGAATCATAACTGGAGTAAGGGAGATGAGAGAGGAGGAGGAGATGGAGATCGGGGTTATTGTGTAGGACGACGGTCTCTTTTTGTGCGACTTTAACAAGGAACCTCTCTTGCTTTTGCCTCCTTTTGAGGATTTCACAGAAATGTGACGTTCCATTTTCGTTAAACAGATTCATCTCAGCCTTTTTAACTTTTTTCTATCTTCATGCGGTAGTGTGTGTGAGGTATCGGTTCTGAATACGTGACGCTGATCACTGTTCATGGCCGATCATCCTGAATACCGAGCGGGCCTCATTACTACCTCACAGCTTCACGGTTCCTGTTTCGATCCTGAGCTCAGGTTACTGTGTGTCATGTCTGTTTGTGTTTCCTCCTAAGAAGGTGCCAACCAGGCGTGTGTGTGTTTTTGATCCTCCTGTGTGAGAAGGTTGTTCTTTGTGGCAGGTAACAGTTACCTCCCTGAGGGTTTTATTCCTCTTATGACCACATCAGAGTTGTATATCAGTTTGGAGTTAAAGTCATTGTTGTGGATTTTTGTCGTTCCTGGCTTCAGACCACTGAAACATGCACTGACACTGGAGACTCTTCTATAAAATATTGAACAAACACCTGCCTATAGAAAGCTTCCCTGCACCAACAATTCCACATCTCTATGTTAAAGTGTGATGTTTTTTTTATTGCCATTGAAGTGCATTAGCTGTTTCTATAGAAACAGTACCACACACCAAGTTTCACACAATGATCTGTTCCAGACCCAAACCGTGCTGCTTTAACTGCGATGCTGATGACCACCAGCTACGAGACTGTCCAAAGGTAATCATTTTAAACACGAGGCTGTCGTAATGAATGGTTTAAATAGATGGATAATTATAAACTTGTTTAAAAAATTTTTTTAAAGAATTGTGGATTTTGTAAAAATAAATAAATAAATAAATAAAAATTGTATTTATTCCCCCGCCAGCCCAAAGACATGGGACGAATCAATGCGAAGAGGAAAGAGTTTGCGCAGGTTAACCAGGGCAACATTCAGAGTAACCAGCGCTACCATGTGGAGGAGGTGGAGGAGCGCTTCTCCAAGTACAAGCCGGGAATCGTGAGGTCACTAATAACATTTTACTAAAAAGACGAAACACACCAAGCGTTTTTTTAAGTAGTTGATTTGGTTAATTCTCTCAGAATTTGTTTTTTTTTTTTTCCTGTCATTATACAGCTTATAGCACTGACTGACACTTCTGAGTAATCTAGAATAACTCTAGTGTGCGCTTTATACATATTGTCATATGTTTTGCAGTAAGGATCTCCAGGATGCCCTAGGCATTGTTGCTAACACACTTCCGCCATTTATTTATCGTATGAGAGAGCTGGGCTACCCGCCCGGCTGGTTAAAAGAAGCAGAGATGGAAAACTCGGGCCTGACGCTCTATGATGGTAAAAGTAAGAAGAAGAAGAAAACGTTTTTCTCTGTTGAGAATATAATGTATATGCAGCATGGCCCACTGATGATGAAATAAAATTTTGTGCAATATTTCTTCCAAGCCTCAGGAGAGGAGGACTCGAACGGCCCTAACCAAACTGTATGCTATGACGTCTCGAAGCTCGTGGATTTTCCCGGTTTTAACGTGTCTGCGCCCTCCGGTGTTAGAGATGTAAGTGTACAGTAGTGTTGGGTGGCTTTTTGTAAAGTGTGTGTGTGTGTGTGTGTGTGTGTGTGTGTCTTCTATAATGTAGTTTAATAAAGGTCACTAGGCAGTAGAGGTGGGTGGTGGTGGTGGGGGTGACGGATTCAGTTATGAATGGCAAATCTTTAGTTTGGTGATCCTCGGTTAAAAAAACAAAACAAAAGGAAACAATTAATATTTTATAATATAGATAATAAACATATTCATGGCGGTACATTATCAAAGACCGCTATCAAGACCGGTCGGTCTTCCAATCACCAGAATTGTTTGGTTTTCAGTTTGATCGGCTGTTCAGCCTCAGACGTAACCGATTCTGTACGGATTCTGAGTGACGCAACAGAAACACATATTTATGGCGGTACATTATCAAAACTCACGCATGTTAAAATTCCTCTGCCTTTGTCCCCAAACTCTGTGAGTAAATTGGTCTCAAAGCCACTCATGACACACGCTTACAAACCACACACTGGTCACAAAACACTGCATGCCCGTGTTAGAAGCTGCGTTTAAGGAGGTAAAACCTCACATTTTCTTTATAATCCTGCAGATAGGGCACTTTAGTTCTTTCATTTAAAAACCAAGCGCAGCATCTAAAGTTATAAGGAACAGGCTACATTTAATACTCATTACAGGTTTATAAATGTAACAAAATCAGGGAAAATATAATACTGAATTCTAACAGAGGTATCGTGATTAAACAGGAGGTGACTGGTGATTCCCATCAGTACTAAACTCTAGACTGATCTCTCACTGGGGCCGTGAGCTCCTGGTGACCCTAAAGCTCAACAAATAACAAATTCACCATGACGAGGCCTCAGGCCGTAACGGTGGACCGCACTGAATGAAATCATGAAATGAAGCAAGCTGGTCAAATGTTTAAAAATATATATATTAAAAAAATATATATATATATTTTATTTTATTTTCCAGGATTATCGGTCGTTTGGTTCCATCCCGATGCAGCCTCAACACTGGAAGGCAACGTTTGCTGCTCAGTTGTCAGATATGTATCCAGCGGTAAAACCCATTTCCTTTCAGTTTCTAGATGAGGATTTTTAATTCATATTTGCGTATTAATCTTGACCACTTTGTTTTTTGTCAGCAGCCCGAGTTCATGTCTATGAAAAGGTGCCATGACTCGCAAATGACACCACAGCAGACCAAGAAGCGGCGCACGAACTCGGACGCCTGCGGGAGCTCAGATATGGACACAGACTCGGGTACGGCAGCGCCGTTTAAATAGACTCTTGACTTCCTGCATAGTTCAATGATTAGTTAAAGTTGTTATAAATACATTTTAAATTCAAATTTTAGAAAAAACATTACGAGAGGGAAAACATGAGACGTTTGTGTGTAAACAGTTTGCCTTACTTCATTGGGGGTGAAACGTTGTAAATGGTGTTTTATTTATTTATTTATTTATTTATTTATTTATTTGTGCGTGTGTGTACGTGTGTGTCGACAGATCTCGACACTCCTGTACGAGACCGATTTGACGATTTCCAGTTTCAGCCTCCACTACCTCCAGACTCTCCACGCATTAGCACACCTCCACCCTTACCCCTGGGGACACCTCCGGTCACGCCCACCCCGCCGCCTCTCCCTAAAGGCACACCCCCTCCAACACCTCCCACACACCCAGGTTCTCCGGTTCTACCGGGGCGGGCCGGAGCTGTTGGGGAGGAGTCGGAGGATGGGCTGACCTTGGAGGAGCTGGAGGAGCAGCAGCGGCTGCTGTGGGCGGAGCTCGAGAGCGCCGATAACGGCAACAGCGACTCCACCAGCACGCCTGGCGTGGTCTCGCCCCGCTCGTCTCCGTTACCCGAGGGGGATCAGGGAGTGCAAGAATCCGAGTCGAAGGCAGAGGAGCCCTCTGAGCTCGACCAGGAACTTTCAAGCACACCTGCTTCACTTGTCGAAGTACCTGTAAGTGGAGCCAACAACGGTCACGTGAGTGACTCTCTTAATGAGGACACCAGTGGACAGTCGTTCGATGAGCTTATAGTTCTGGACGAGGTTACTCAGGGTAGTGATTCCGACCTCGAACAGAGCAGAGTTAACGAAACTCCTGAAGAAAAGAGCGAACCCGTGTTGGACGTGCAAGTGGACGAAAACGACGAAGAATCTGCTGTAAAGAAAGTAACAGGTGTTCCACACCGGAGCAAGTTCGCAGAAGGTATAATCCCTTTTGAAGACACGCCAGAGTTCACGGAGGTCGCCGAGGCGACTGGGGTTTACCTGAGGATTCGTGGCCTGCTTAAAGAATCTCCTCGAAATCAGGCTAAAAACAAGAAGCTAACTTCCTGAGTTCTGAATCGTCTCCATGTACGAGTAGATGATACTTTCTGTGAAAATGAACTCCTCTTTTTTTTGTTTGTTTTTTTTTTCCTTACAGGATGATCCCACGAGGTCATTGTTGAACACATTCTGTCCAGTCTGATGTCAAAATCCTGGCCATCCTTGTTTTGCAAATTTTATACAAAATACCAATCCTGTCTTTTTCTCCTACATCACTCAATTTGACCTCAAAAACAAATCATTTAATTTGCTCGTGCTTTTATAAATCCACAGACGACAACTTTTGTAAGCGATGGTTTAGACTAGTGTTTTATGTAATGTACAGTTTTATAAAAGCAGAATATCCTTTTTTTTTTTTTGTCCTCTTAGACTTACCAACAGTCTGGTAAAACTTCACTTACAATCATGTCTCTACGAGTTTCTTTCCCGTTGGCCATCGTTACTGGTATGCGTTTGCGATTTGTTATTTTTTTTAACACTAAATTATTTTTAAGCCTAGATTTTTACAGGATTTGTCCTGAACTTGTTTTATTCCTAAATCTTTGAAGGCCACAGTCCAGCTGTTTGAGGGATTAAAAAATATAACAAAATTAAACGATCTCGTTTGACTTTTACAATTAGCTGCTTGAGCGGCGGTCTCTCCGCTCATAAATTAAAGGACTCCACACATTTGCTGTTGATATAAAACTTCAGTAAACTGGCATGATGGTGCAGGAGGAAGCGTTGTCCCCTCACACCTCCAGCTCGCTGTACAGTCTCTCTTCTACTGGAGTGCTGTAATCCTGACCAGAGACCCCCAGTTTCTTCCTAAACATGATTTTGTAGGTGGATAGGTTACATTTAATTACCGTGTGTGAATTAAATGTGTTAAGTCCAATCTCGCAGTCTTTCCGAGTGACCCTGACCAGGATAAAGTGCCTACTCAAGTACAGTCACTTTATATGTTTTTTTTTGTTTGTTTTTGTTTATTTTCTCACCTAGCCTTGGAAATATAAATGGTGTGATAAAATTGGAAATCGAGGATTTTTAAACCAATACATCAACAAACATTAATTTTTTTTATGCTGAATAAAGGCCTGCGGCAGCAGGTATTTCAGTTACCACTTCACTTTAGCTATATGTGATGATGATGATGTCTAATCCAGTGTGTTCATCCTAGGGGTAGGAAACTTACCAAGCACGGGGAGAACAGAACAAACACCACGCACACACAGACCCAGGGTGGGAATTGAACCCTTGACCCTGGAGGTATGAGGTCACAGTGCTGCCAATATGTTGTCTGTCGGCCAAAACATGGTATTGGTGCTAAAAATGTGTCCCACTTGGGTGAAAAGGTGAATTTTCAGAAAGATTTTCAGATAGACTCATATAACATTTTTCATAATGCTTAATGCTTCTTTTTTTCTGATCCATGCTTCTGTGTTTTTTGTTGTTTTTTAAATATCTGCATGCTCATTTATATTTTTATCAGATAAAATGAAACACCTTTGACTGAATACAATTTAATGCCCTTTTCTGTAGTGTCTAACTTTTTTTTTTTTTAAATTTATCTTTCAATGATCTTAATTGTCATTCAGATGCACCTTGGCCAATTTAGATTTCACATAATATATTTTCAGGTTCATGTCTTTTTATTATAAAATGCAAAATCGTTAAAATATTGCAACATAAATTTGACATGGTTACGGACACTACAGATTTTTTACTACATAAGCTTTTTCCAAAAAAACTATTTAATCAACAATTTTAGAGGTCATATGCTTCTAAAAGCTTACACCAATTTTATTATCAATACTCAAAGAAATATGAATAATCTGCATTTTGAATTATTAAAGTATAACGCTTTGATTTTTGCGACACATAAAATCACCTCTCCAAAACGGCTGAAGTTAGCAATGTGAAATTTTTAGGGAAGCAAGATTGGTCACTTCCATGTTGCACAAACTATAGAAGTAGCTTCGTTAGCAAACACATTTTCTGTATTATATTTATAACTTAAATATTTGTTTTTAAATCAACACCAATACTGTGTTTTGGCCGTATGTACAGTATTTACATATATAGCGTCTGTTCTTAAAGTTCCTCCAGTTTTAGTATGTGCGGGGCCGTAGCACAAACCTGTTCTTAAAGTCGCTATAACGCCATCTGATTTATAAACGAGAAGGCTTGAACTTTTATGAGGAAACCTGATTCCACCTAAACATTGAAGGATACTCGTGATGGACTTACGAATGGATAAAGGTAAGACCTTGGACTGACTGTCACCAAAACATAGACAACCTGCCCAAGTTGTGCCATCAGCACAAGGATCAGTAGAAGGGTAAGAATGATATTAAAGCAATAAAGCAAAAAAGATTTTTACATTTATATACGGGAGAACCTGACCTGTTTTAGGCAACATCAGTTAGTGGGATGATGTTCAGTATATTTACAGCATGTGGCGGGCCGGGAGCTTATTCACATCAACTTACAGAAAGGCTCCATCTATAACTGCGTCCCTCTACTTGTTCTACTAGTTTGCATGTTGTTAAAAAAAAGCGACAACATGCAAACTGCTGATGTAATACTTCAGAAAGGAGTAGTTCATTAGTCCTATGAAGAGAGTTATTGACTCGAATGTGCCAAAACAGAGAAAAGTGTTTAAGCTTGACTTGTCTAAATGAGCAAGGCTAAACTGTGGGAGCAGGGTGCAGTAGAGTTTGTGTAAAAAGCTTTAAGGTAGGTTTTTGGCTTTGTAGGCAGGCATCAGTGTTTTAAATCTGATTTATGCATCTTTTTATGTCACAAGGGTTAAATAACGCTGAAAATCATTTACCTATACCTGCGTCTTATTTCTATCCCCAGTGTGGCCTGACGGTTCCCACCCAGCAGCTAACGCTTCCTTGTCATGCCACAACCTATTCTGTCAGTGGAACATCTTTTGTGTCAAATATACATTTCTCAGGCTGTTGTCACACCAACGGCTACTGGGCTTATTGTGCCTGTCTTGTTTTTGTTCTATATTGGAAAACATCCATTTCAGTTCTGGTGTCCCCATACACTACTGATCTTATGGTGTCCAATTATTGGCCCGTGTCAAGCAGAGAAAATAAATGAGATTTAAAATGACTGGAATTGGTTTAAGTGCTGTTAAACAGGTTGAAACCTCACTCACTCATCATCTATACCGCTTTGTCCTGTATTCAGAGTCGCGGGGAGCCTGGAGTCTATCCCAAGAGACTTGGGGCACGTACACCCTGGACAGGGTGCCAATCTATCGCAAGGCACACACACACACATTCATACACTAATTAGCCTAATCAGCATGTCTTTATACCGTGGGAGGAAACCGGAGTACTCAGAGGAAACCCACCAAGCACAGGGAGAACATGCAAACTCCATGCACACAGAGACGGGAATCGAACCCGGACCCTGGAGGTGCAAGGCGATAGTGCTAACCACTACACCACCGTGCCGCCTACATTGAAACCTGAAAGGATGGAAACGTGTTCTGAAAAAAACAAACAAGAAATGACTCACTTAAACATCATTAAAAACTGACATTAGAAAGCTGAACTATGTTTAGTAGTGAAAGTAAGAGCATTTCTGTACACAAATAATGTAACGTGACCTCACAGGATTGAGACTAAACAAATGTGGGGCCATAAGAAAACCACTCGTTTATGAGACATAAAGTGATGCACCCATCATGCATAGTGGCCTCTGTACAGGCCCCTGGAGGCAGTGTTATGATCTGCGTTTGCTTCAGTTGATCAGGTCTAGACTCAGCAATGTTATGTGGCAATAAAATGAAGTCAGCTGATGACCTGAATGTACTGAATGACCAGATTATCACATCGAAGGAGTTTTTTCCTACCCTGACCTTAACCTTGTCTTTGAGATCTGGTGGAGAAGATTTTGATGAAACCAGATGCAACTCTGTATGTAACTGCATCTTGTGAATCTGTGAAAGGTTGTCAGAACAATACCGTATTGGATGAACGGCCCAATCAAAACCAATGGCAGTCCAACAAATTAATAGTGTGTAACTTTTTTTGGCCAGAAAGTGTACTACATCTCTAAAACAAAGCGGTACAGCAGGTTCACCTTGTCATGCTGCCTTGTTGCTTTGTAAATCCAAAAGACATTGCTATATCGTTAGCGCAGGTTAGATGGCTAATACTGACTTATTCTCAATGTGACATTTTCCCTTTTTTTGTTTTTAATGAAATACTCTACAGCCTTTGTGAGGCAAGTGCATAATGTCTTACAATCTAGGGTGTACCACGCATCCTGCCTGCAACACGCCCAGTGTTTCATGGTTAGGCTCCGGGTTTACCAAACACACTCACTGAAAGAGAGTAAATACGTTTCTTTATGATGATGTCGTTGGTAAACCTGTTATTCCAACGGTTGGTGTGGTTTTGTGTTTAAACACAAACTCAAAGATTAATCTCAAAAATATTTAACGTCCTTTTTGGGTTTCAATCTCTGCTCTTTGTGCATGGATATTATGTTCTACTCATAACTGCTTGGTGGTTTCCCAGGGTTCAAACACATGGGTTATAGTCTGTTGTGTTAGACTAAAACCACATATTTGCTAAGTCTAAATACAGAACAATACAACCTTTGAAAGGCCTCATTATACACTGTATACTGATGTTACCCTGGCATCATAACTGAATGATATAAAACGAGTACAAATGCTCATCGTATTCTTCTGTGGAGCGAATCATCTGCACTTGTGGCCGATACCTCTGCATCACAACTGACATATACATTATAGGTTATCTGGTTACACAAACATGTCATACATGTTTACAATAATACATTTTTGCTCATAAACTTTTTTGGATGCATTTAGTTTTAAATGTCGGCATGGTGACGTAATGGTTAGCACTGTGTTTGATTCCCTCCTCAGGTCTGTGTTCATGCCACCTGCATGTTCTCCATGTGTTTGGTGGGTTTCTGCTGGGTATTCTGGTTTCCTCCAACAGTTCAAAGACATGCAGATTAGGCTCATTTCTGTTCCTGTACACAGGATGTGTCGTTGAGAAGATGAATGAATGAAAGAATAAAATGCACATTGTTTTTGAGTTATTTAAGGTCCAGAACTGAATCAGATTTTATTCATTATGTTTTTTGTGCAGAAAGTGACACACCCTTCTTTTTCTTCTTCTTCTTCTTATGAATACACCTCACATACAGTACTTTAGTTTTACTTGAACCGTCCTGATCGACACAGCAGGCACGAAGAGCACTAGGTAAACTACTTCAGCACTCGGCGTAGTGCGCTAGCTGGTGGTTTAGGACGCCGCGTCGGCGCGCGCGTGCGCTACGTCACCACGTGACCACGGCGCGTCTCTGAAGTTCCCGGTGAAATCCGCACAAGTCCGAGTCACCACCGAGGCTTTAATCCCGGTCGCGCGCGGAGACCTGCCCGCCTTCCTCGGGATCTGACAGGTAAAAATAAATTCACCCCCCGGGGGGCAGATAAAAGTCCCGTGTGGCGTCATAAAACAGGACTGAGAAGGAGGAGAATCTGGCGTAGGTAGAGAGTGTGTATAAACCTGCTAGCTCAGGGGGCTAGGTGAAGGAATTTCCCGGGGTGTATGCTAACCTTTAGCGCGCGGGCTAGTCGCCGTTAGCTAGTTCTAGTATCTTCTGTTACTAGTTAGCAACCGCGCGCGCGAGTCTCCGAAGGGGGTTCGGCCAGGATTCGAAGCCTGCGCGTGATTTAGCGCGGTGTGTGTGTGAGAGAGAGAGAGAGAGAGCGCGAGCGCGCGCGTGCCTGTGTATAGACGTGGCCAGGCAGCCTAGGAGAAGAAGTGACATTGCGGAACGTCTGTGCTGTGTCGGGTCAAAACACACACACACACACACACACACACACACACAGAGCGCGTACTGTTGGACTTTCTCACCTGCTGTAAATAGAAAGGCATTTTATATGTTTACACTCAGTCAGGACTGTACTGGTTCACACACTAACTCTCTGTGTGTGTGTGTGTGTGTGTGTGTGTGTGTCATTTGTCTGATCTCACACCATCACTTTCACTCTGACAATATACACAAAATCACTCACTCACTCACTCACTGATGGTCTGTACAGCTTCATCCTGTAATCAGTGTCGTGGTGGCCTGCAGTCTCTCCATCGCAGTGCACACAGAATACATAACACACACAGTTAACCTGATCTGCTAACTGTCTCTGGACTGTGGGAGGAAACCGGAGCACCAGGAGGGAACCCCCACCAATCACAGGGAGAACATGCAAACTCCATGCATGCAGACACCAAAGGCAGGAATCGAACCCTCGTCCCGCTACGCCACCGTGATGCATGTCCAGGAATCATCTTTCGAGTAATCCTGATGTTGATTTAGATCCTTAATGAGCAGCACAGAAAAAGAGAGAGAGAGAGCTGCGTCAAAGAACCTAAAAAAAAAAAAAATCCCCTAGAGACATCAGACTCTTCGTCAGATACTGGTGTACAGATTAAAGTCTAGAGAAAGGGTGAGAAGGGCAGAACGGTGGCGTAGTGATTAGCACTGTGGCCACGCACTTGGGCACCAGGGTTTCGTGTTCGATTCCCGCCTTCTGGGTTTGTGAGCGTAGAGTTTGTACGTGGGGTTTTCTCTCTCAGTCCAGAGACATGTATGTTAGGTTGACTGATGTTTTCAGATCGACTGTAGTGCGCGTGCGATGCGATGGATCCCGATCCAGAATGTTCCAGACTTTATGCATCCCTTAACAGGATGAGCTTTTTAGAAATGGTGAGAGTTTTGTCTCTGTGGGAATCTAAACAGGTGAGTCACGTGTAGAAAGCTCGGCCGTCGGGAGGAGCTGCAGAAGGACGTGAAGCGTCATGAACGCTCGAAGTGCTGCGTTGTGATCACGGTGAAAGCCAGATCTCTGCTGTTATTGAAAACAATAATAATATTGCAGCCAGAAGGTCATTCCTGTTTGATGATTATATAAAGTGCTGACTAAGTTCTTATCACAAGGGCATGACGCCATTTCCACGACGATAAATCCGAGTGTTTGTGGCGTTCAGCGACAGTTTTGCAGACAATCAGACTCGTTCAGTCACCTCTAGCTGGCCTGCCTGATCTTGCTCGGCTTCTTAGGAGTGTCGGCTTCTCTAAACATCTTAATGAACTTGTTCAGACCAGGTTACAGCTGGAAGCTCTTGTGGTTTTGTCACTGATCAGCGCCGAGCAGAATCCGAGTGTTTGGGGCACTGCAGTGTGGATGACGGACAGAACTTTATACGCGAGCAGCATGTAGCCTGTATTTAACCGACTCGCAGTCTCTCGAGTCCAGATTAATGGTGTGAGGTCTGTAGTCTCATTGTGCAGGGAAGATCCTGTGTCCTGGCATCCACTTTTAGCTCTTGGACTTCCTGCCATAATGCAGGCACGCTGCACCCGTGTGTCCTAATAAAGGAAAAAGAGGAACCCAAAACAATTATGACATCATCGTCATCTCTGCAGCCAAAAACAGAGACTGGACCGTAGCCTTAGATTTAGAGGAACAACATACGAGTAATATATTCTGTGATCATCTCTAGCACAATGTTCTCAGGATTGTGAGTTTACTGATCATTTCTCAAGCACCGCGATATGTCTGACGTCCTATGGATCGTCCCGGACCGCGGTTCTGTTCCCATAGAATCGGGCCGAACGCAGTGAAAACAAGTATGAAAGTAAGCTTGATGCGTGGTGACTTGAGTGTGTGAGTAAAGTGATATGTGCAGCAGGCTCTTCTATCCTGTCCTGATAATGTGCCTGGATGATCTACAGAGAGGCCCAGAAAATGTATACACACTTCAGCAGTTGTTGTCTCTGCCCGCTTTTCAAATTCGAATTGAATTATGGCAGCATATCGTCGTGTCGTGTTTCCTTTAAAGATGTCACTAGTTAGCACTGTCATTGATGCCATCATGTGACCGTGATATTTTTCTTTTTGTGCTTATATACTGTATATATTATTCATGTTATATATACATTGAGCTCTGGTACTGTATACATCAGACAAACCATTGGATTACAAAATGTTTAAATGTAAAATAATTCTATTTTTGTTCTTTTTATTACGATGCATTTTTCTCCAAGTTTTCCTTATATATTCATTCTCAAAATATCATGCATTTATCATCCAGTGAAGCTTATTAATATATCTATATTATTTAACACACAGCCAGAGCTCTCATTTGGTAGCTGGGCAGAAACATGTCGTTGTTCTGGTTGTCGGAAAAGTAAAATAAAGCGTTTTTGGAATTTCGTCAGCGTCTGACTTCTAACCGACCGACCGACGTGTATGAGGTGTGTCCGTGAACCTTGCGCAACCGAAGCCGCTTTGGGTTTTTAAGGACGTCTCTAAATCGGTCTGTTTGTAATTCTTCAGGCGCAATCCTCGTTTATTTTTGGCATCTCGAGCTGTCCTGTGCAGCCAAAGCACACGGGGATCTTCTGTGCTTCTTCACATGATTGCTCGGGTTACATCACGTGAGTGTACTCGTTAGTCGAGCGTCCCTTTGTACGATTGTATGAATATCAGTATAGGTTTAACACAAACACACATCTCGAGCGCTTTCTCGTGACCTTATTAGTGGTGAGAGTTTATCGGATTATTCACAAACAAGTTCACCCGACGTGTCAGGCGAGTTTTCCTACCCTGATCTTTAGTAATCAGCAACTGCACAATTATCTCAGATGTTGTCTGCGGACGATGGCCACGTGTTGTTTTTCCTCCTCAGTCTAGGCATGTCACGTCCTCTCGTTCTGCATGTGTGATTTTTATTTATTTATTTTTTTTCCACCTTGTCTAAAGTTCAGTCTCATCTGTCTGACTGATGTGTGAACATCTGCCCTTCGTCTGGCGTTCCTCCATGTCTCTGGTTTTGCAGACACGTGATTTAAACAGACTCATTCAGTCGCCTCTGGCTGGCCTGCCTGATCCTGCGTATCTGCTTGGGAGTGTCAGTTTCTCTAAATGTTTTAAAGACTTTGGGCAAGCCAGGTAGCTGAGTTATTGTAGTTTTGTCACTGATCAGTGCTGAGCAGCATCCGAACATTCTGGGTAACTGGGGGGCCGCTGATGTAACCTGAGTGGATTGAATCACGTCTCACAGGTGTCCAGAAATGCTGAAGAAGCACTTTCAACTCTTGGAAGTTTGGGATCACTTTCTAACTCCACGGTCGTTCCTGGTTTTTATTTCTCTCTACACTGTGGATGGCATCCAAAAATACAATTATCTCCTTTGAACAGTTGATACTGAGATGTATATCTGCTACTTATGATCTGTAAATCCTTCATAACGGCTCTAATCTGAGGTGCTGGTTGTTAATTGGTGA
>JAQMYL010000014.1:7507535-7521105 GCA_030014365.1 Clarias pachynema | reverse complement strand
ACTATATACAGTAGATATATATATATATATATATACAGTATATATATATATATACTGTATATAGTCCAATGTGTGTGTGGTTTTATATATTATATTTTATATATATATATATATAGATATATTTATATATATATATATAATATATTTATTATATTTTATATATATATCTATAGATATATTTTATATATACAGTATATATATATATATATATATATATATATATACTGTATATAGTCCAATGTGTGTGTGTTTTTATATATATATATATATATATATTAGTCCAAATTTTGGTCCAAGGCCAAAAATTGTAGTTATTTAAGACAGAAATGTAAAATTACATTAAACATACTTTTAGAAAATTTCAGCACAACATTTGATAATCACATCAGCTGTCTTCAGAAGTTGTTATATTTATATATCAAGTAGTTCAAAATTCAAACAGAAGCTGAAGTTAAATGTGTGTGTATTTGCCCAGGTCTGACTGTGTAACTAGGTTTTAAAATTATACACAAAGTTTTGAAAAACTTAACACTGTCCCTCTTATGTCTGTCTGTCTAATCATGGTTTTAACACTAACCAACAGGAAGCTTTTATTTATTTATTTATTTTTAAGTTTTACTCACACTCCTTATCAGAACCAAACTATTCTGGCGGTTTGGGTTATATTTATTTAAGCCCAGTTAAGAAGTTTGTTTGCGGACGTGATGAGTCAGCATATTTATATTTACTACTGTAGTTTCAGTAGCTTAAGCACCTTGTCTGCTAAGGTTAATTGTTATCTGTTAAGGGAGAATAAAGCAAAGATATTTACACTGAGTAGCACTCATTTCACTGCATATTTATTTATAAAAAAAAAATTCCGTATGTGTTTAGTTTATTAAATGCATTTCTACCCTTGCGTCCCCTAGTTACCCTATAAACACGATATGGTGTAGGCTACCTGTCCTCACTTGTTTAGTTTGTTTCAGGAACTCGTGACCGCGATGAAATGACCGTGTACTTCCTGTTCCCTTTCAGATAAAGCACTTGAATCCAGCTCTGTTAATAAACTTATTTGTTTTTAAGAGATCTCATCATTACCGTGTATCTTTGGATTGCACTTTCTTAGGAAGTGTTGTGTTTTTTTTTCTTTTTTCTGCGAGACTACCGGTTGTCCCCTGTCTTTAGGTTGCTACAGTCTCTGAGAAGTCTCGCATCCTCGAACTGGAAAGGGACCTTACTTTAAGGGACAAAGAAGTGGCCGCCCTTCAGAAACACTTGCAGGCTGGTCCTGGACAATCAACTGGGGACCCGAGAGCACCGGTCCTCCAGGAAGAGCTCAGTTTGCTTCGGACCCAGCTCTCCTCTCAGACTGCTAGCCATGAGATGGCACTAGCTGCCTTGCGTACAAAGCTGGACGCAGAAACAAAAGCACACAGTGAGGCTTTGTCCCAACTCCAGGCCTCATCAGCACTCTTATCAAAAGACAACGAGCAGGTTCGTGCCCGATTGGCCGAGGCAGAAAAGGAGAACGCGGATGTCATCGAGCTGTGGCGCTCCAAGCTATCTTCGGCTATCACCTCTCATCAGCAAGCCATGGAGGAGCTTAGGGCCTCCTCGGGTAAGGGGACCGGAGCGGACCAGGCAGCCGAGCTCATGCTGCGGGAAACTTTGGAAAGGCAAAAGTTGGAGCACCAACTCCAGCTAGAGGAAAGTCTAGCTAAGCACAATACTGAAGCTAAAAGATGGACACAAGATGTTGAAGAGCTGAAGAAACAGCTGCATGCCGTGACCGAGGAGAAGGAGCGTCTGGTGGAATCTCTCCGCACTAACCTGGAGAGCGCAGAGGATCAGCACCTGGTTGAGCTGGAGGAAGCGCTGGGGAAGCTGCACAATGCTGAGATTAGGGTGAAGGAGCTAGAAGAGGACAACTCAAAACTAGGGCACCAGGTGGAGGAGAGGACTCGGGAGGTCCAGGACCAAAACAGTCTCATTCAGACGCTTAGCTCTCACCAGAGCCAAGGGGAACGGGACGTCCAAAATCTGTTAGCTCGAGTCGAGGAAGCGGAGGGCAAGGCCCGCGTGCAGGAAGGAAAGGTAAGGCTACTTGTTGTTATTTCAAAAAAAATTACTAAATGTCCAGTGATTTCTGTCAGAGCACTTTGAGGAAAATGGCTCTACCCTTAATTGGAAGATGTCATCTGTGTGTGTTCCTGATTGACATTTCTTGTGGACTTTAGGTTACTGAGGTGAACACCATGCTGGATAGCAAACAGAAGGAGCTGGATGGACTGCACGAAACCCTGGCCTCGGTTCAGCAAATTAAGAACTCGTTGGAGCAACAACTTCTGGAGTTGGTAAGAGATTGGTTTTTAAGAATCGTGAGTGGTGTGGGCTATTTTATATGTGGAAGGGAAATGTAGGTTCTGCAGAGATTTTCTGTCATTATATCTCTGGTTTATTGTGTGACATGTATTAACTGATGGTGGACAAATCAGTTAGCTGGGCAGATTTTATCCCCCTTGATATTAGTCTTTAATTTGGTGATTAGGTTCATTGACCAGAAAAAGCCACACATGTATCCATCTGCATTGGATTTCGCAACGTTCACGGTCGGGATCAACTGGGCTAAAGCGAGTTTAAGCCCAGATGATGACGCTTCTGTCTGTGGGTGGGGGTGGGGGTGGGGGTTCATGAGGGGAATATTGGCTCGTGGCCTGGTGTAATTTCTCTCCTTTATGAATGTCATTGACATTAGCCAATCATGGGCATCTGTGAGCTGAGACAAGCGGAAGTGGGTGGAGAGCGCTCTCCTCAGTGTTCGTAAGCAGCACTTCATAAGGATGCTGTCAGCTTGCATGTGATGGCCTTCGCCCTCCCTGCAGTCGGTGGATTTAGGAAAGAACCCTAAAAAAGGGAAATTAACTATGACTATATTAGAGATCAACGAACAATTTTACCTTTATAATCACTTCACCACTGACGAAGCCTGGATGATAGGAATCAGGACCAGCGCTAGTTGCATCAGGGCCAGTCGTTAGAAGACTGAGCATGATGTAATGGAGCTCACACACATTTAGTGCAACCAATGCGGCAGTTTTTTAATATATTACGTGAGCTGTATGTACGTTTATATAAATAGCTTTTTCTGTGTTTCGCTTGTCACTGTGGCATGAAGTTGCTTTTGTTTTGTAGAAACAAAAAGTTTCGGCGTCCTTCGATGAGCAGTCAGCGACCACCCAAGCTGTTCAGAGTAAGTGTGCACTCTGTGATTATTATTATTATTATTATTATTATTATTGTTTTCTTTCCAATATATAGCAAGGTTTAACACAAGGTCATGTAATAAAACCGCAGCATTGATAATTGATGCATGTAGTGACCATAATAGAAAATTATAACCCACCAGAAGCCAAGACCTAAACAAGCTTGTCATGGAAATGTCTGTGTTGGATTTATCATTGTTGTTTATAATTTTAAGAAGTATGACACAAACTGAAAGGTATTTAATTTTTTTTCTAATTAGCCTTATCTTTTTTTTTTCTTTCTCCAGAGTTACAGGAGACACTTAGCAAGAAGGAGGAACAATGCACAACTCTTTCTAGCGAATCTGAAAAGCTCAAGATTCAGCTGTCTGGTAAGAGTGATCAGTATCATCATCTCCAGCCCTACGCATAACTTATAAGACATAAACTCCATATATGTGAGCTTTTGTTTTTCTGCTCAGGTTTGGAAGCCAAGTTGAAATCAAGTGAGGAGAAGCTCGGGCAGCTAACCAAAGATAAAGCTAAGCTTGAGGACAACATCAGTGAGCTGATAAAGTCGTCTGGAGACAGCTCAAGTCAGCTGACCAAGATGAACGAAGATCTGACACTGAAAGAAAGGTGAGATGGGATGGATATACGTTCACACTTGAACAGGACTGAATAATTTATGACATACTGACGGATGCCTCTAGATGAGCAAACAGCTCACAAAAGATATATAGATAGATCCAGCTATCTATGTGTGTAATGGATATTGGATTTCCAAGTAGTCTTTTAGTAGAACGTGGTAATTGTCTATGAGTAAAGTATATGGTAAGTCCTCGACTTACGAACATCCGAGTTAAGAATTTCCACAGATATGGACAGACTGCAGTTCCATGTCCAGTTCAATTACGGAAGTACTCACGTGTATTGCACAAAAGATTAGACACTGCAGTGCTCCAGATACCAATATTTACAGTTATATACAATATTTTCAGTGTCTAAGTGAATGTATAAAATGTCTAAAGTCCAATATATTGTATGTGTGTGCGTGTGGGGGGTGCGGGAGAAATGAATCGGCTTCACCGGTTTCAATGAATCAGTCCGGGAGCACGATGACGGAAAATGTCTGTCCTGTTAAGCTGTCCTGATGGTGAATAATCCTAATTTTGGAAATAATCCTCAACAAGACAGAGTTCACAGTCCAATACAGTGGAAAACAGCTTTGAGACAAAATGACATCTGGGATTCCCCCTCGCGATTTAAAGGCGCAGAGACGACATTGTTACATTTCACAGGAGAGATTCATTATGGTTTTTGGCCACAAAAGGGGTCAGGTCCAGTTAAGTGGATTGATATGCTTTATATTGTATATTAGTGTCAAAGGCGTATAAGACTTAAGAACAAATCGTATTTATAAACGTACTCCTGGGGCAGAACTCGTTCGTAAGTCGGGGATGTACTGTATTAGCAAAGAGATGTCCGTCATTCTCCTTACAGATGATGGATTTAAGGAATAATGAAGAAATTAGATTAATTTGAAAGTTAAAGAGCTCCCAGAATTCTCCGTTTTAAACTAGAGTGAGGAAAAGATTTTCCACAGAGGATTGACTGTGTTTCTGTAAGTCACTGGTTAAGTACCAAATGTGGATGAGGCCGCCATATTTCTACTGGGGATTGTTTGGTTCTTTTGAAAAAACTTTTCTTTTTTTTTTCCCCCTTAAACTGACAGATATATTTATTTATTCATATATATTTATAATTCCATTCACAGGAGACTCGAGGATCTTCAGAATCAGCTTTCGGAGCAGAAGCAGTTGGTTGCTCAGTCTGAGGAGAGCAGGAGTCAGGAGCAGACTCGAGCCAAGCAGGAGATGAAGGACAGCAGCGAGAAACACCAGGAAGAGGTTTCCAAACTACAGGAAAAGATCAAACAGCTGGTACGAGCAGATGCCCCCATGTCAGAGATTTCCTTTAGTGTAGAAGAAGTTAAGCAAAACTTACACCACTGTACTTTTCAGTTGTTTATTCTGATTGATCAGGAAGTTGCTGATGGATTTTTTTTTCTTCTTTTTTTCTTATATATTTTTTGGAAGGACCATCTGGCTTTACCGTAATGCACTTGTTCTCATCTTATTATTTTATTTTATTTTTTTAATACTGTAGTAGCAGTTCATGCACAGGAAGCTGTCACATCACCCTAGCAAACTCCATTATGTTTTATTCTTTGTCACTGTTCCAGAGGTATTCTCACGGTCTGTATGTCTTACTGTATGAACTGTAGTTTCTTCTCTGAAGGACCTGGCTTGTGTTTTTTTTTTTTGCGTTGTTGTGCAGGGGAAGAACCTTGAGGAGATCCAGGCTAAGCTCCAGGAAGCCCAGGCCTCTGGAGAGAAAGCACTTGCCAGTGCCTTAGAGAAGCACGTGAAGGAGCTACAGGAACTACAGGGTCAGGTTGAAACGGCACAACAGCAGCACTGCAACGTTGAAGAGAAGTGCCAAAAACTTAAAGAAGAGGTGGAGGAGTTAGTGCCCTTTAAAGAAAAGGCTCAGGTATGAAATGGGTTGAGTATTTAGGGCCGCGTGGCATGTTGGTGTGCGTGTGGATGCGATGAGAGAGTATGGAGGTTTATCGTGTATCACGTAACAATGTTGAACCAATCCTGAAATATTGAGGCGAAAGAAATGAGATGGCAGACACGGATAAGCTGACTGAACTAGATTAGAATGACTAGATTAGTGATGTGAAGTTTGAATCATTTTAGTGACTCGTTTCTTTGAATCTCGTTCATCAAAATGAATGTCGTTTAGTTCATTTCGTTCTTTTTTTCAGAAATAAAATAAAATGTTACATTTTCAATAAACAGACCCCCAATACGTCTACATACACAAATTTTGGCTCCAGTTCCAGTAATGAAAATATTACAATGCAGCTAAAGACATATTATAATAAACAGAATGAGTAGCTCACCTCTCATATCTTCTTGTCCGAATCGTTCGTTCTTTTGAATCTTTTGCACCGCATAGCGTCTATGGGAGTCACGTGACAAAAGAACGAATGATTCAGACCGAAAAGACTCAAAGGTAACTACTCATTTCTGTTTTTCTGTACACGTATAACCTACGGAGGTTTTGCGATAATTTGCGCATGCGCGCCCACTCTTCTGAGACTCTTCTGAGACTCTTCTGAGTCACGTTAAAGACTCGTTCAAAAAGAACAAATCGTTCATCGCTATAGATCACTACTCGTGTTCTGAAGAGTCACTGGTTTGTGTGTTTTTGGCATCCAACCAGCAAACCACTTTAGGTTGAAGCCACTGATAGTTTTGTCTTCTCCAAATTTCTGCTGCATACACAGCGTTCTTTAAGGGTGTGAGGTGTGAGCTGGTGGTGTTTTGAAGTTGGTGCTAGATGGCGGTGCCAGGGTTTCATGATTGTGCAACTTAGGAGGATGATTTAATAGAGTGGTGGTTCTCAAAGTGGTGTGTGATGACTCACACGGGTTTGTAGTTTCAAAACCTCTCATGTAGGTTAGTTTTGCAAACCAGGTTTCTTAATTATTTTTTATTTTATTTATGTAAGAGTTTTTGACTTGAGGAAGAGACAGAACTATACGTTTTTTATGGTTCAGTCAGGGTGGTCTGGAATTATGTGGTGCTGATGTTCTAACTCGTGAACAGCGCTTTTAATTCTCCAGACATTCGTAAGCTACGCAGGCGAGTTTGTGTTCACCTTGTCTGTGAATCTACACATGCACGTGAAGTCATGAACCAGAGTTAACAGCTTATGTTTTTATGTTTTATGTATTGTTTTAACTGGTGGTCTGAATAAGTTTCTTGCATTGTGGATTGTTTGTGGAATCTGTGCTCACTCCATCATAAGGTTTGCAGACCACCACCGGGCATGTGTTGGTTTTTCACCTTACACTTCATACCTAATTCATCTTCCATTTATGGTTTTTCACAAGATTTAACTTTTCACTGGCAAAAATCTTCGTTACAACTTCTGTCAATATTTGGTTGGTTCACTTCTCTGTAACTACCTGCTTGTTTCAGTGGCTTCTTTCCTCGGTGTACAGCTTGTGTAAAATGGGTTTTATTTATTTATTTATTTATTTTTGTCCTTCATTCACTAAACTATGAATACACACACTCCAAAACAAAAAAGCGATAGGGCATGGCTTACTCCCAAAAAATTAACACAGATTATAAAAACCGAGTCTTCAAAGACGAATGGGCAGATTAATGCATGTTTACTGCAGGACGTTTAAACCAGGGTCATCTCAAATGTTCAGAATCGTGGCGATTAAAAGCAAAGAAAAAACACGGGTCGTTTAGAGCAAACATATCCACATCAATCATTTTACAGCCCTGCAGTGTGCAAATGAAGATTCACTAAAGACTGATTAAAGACTGTGGTACGTATTCCATACAATAAGGTAAACGTCCATGTCCCCACATGTACTCAGATAGTCTTATCAAAGATCTGTAGATTTTAAGTATGTTGGTTACTTGTTTATTAACAAATTTGCATAATAATAGGTCTAAATTTGGAAGTGGACTAACTGACCAATAGGCACAGAACTAACTGAATCTTATAGATACTAAGACTTACTAAATAACATGCATCATATGCATAATCAGTTTCAGTAGAGTTGCAAAGAATCCTACCATGGCCATCTTCACTGACGTTAGTGCTCTTCACACACACGCACGCACACGATAAAGATGTTCATATTGCATTAAATTCATCCTGCCACTATTTACTTACATTGTTAGAATTGATACAGTTGAGTTGATAAGTATTTGGACAGTGACACAATATTTGTATTTTTGCCTCCGTGCACCAGTGGGTTTGTAATGAACTAATCATGATGTGATTGAAGTTTTAAGTTTTTGTCCCTGTACAATGAAATTCTTCCTTTGCTGTCCTCCAATGAATGCCTCTAAAAAGTAAAAAAATAAATAAACATAAAATAGAATAAAATAAATATAGGTACAAAAAGAATGGGTATAAAAATCTATATCAAACATAGAATTAAAAGCAGAATATGAACATATGAAAAAATATATAAATGAGTATCAATATCTCTCTTTCCATCTATATACACTGAAGTGTAGACTTTCACTTTTTTAACAAAAAAAAAAAAATGGCATTAAACTTTTTTAGTAATTTGTGCAAAGTTCCTTAATTGCCACACCCTCAAAAGTGGACAACTTAAGTGCTGTGATGGCCAGATGTGACCTGTTTAAAAAGATTAAAAGCGTTAAAAGGTTTGGTGTTGAATTTGAATTTGGTAATTTGGAAAGATATAGTCCAAAGAACTGACAGTGTTAAGTGAAGAAGACCATCAGGAACTTTAGGTGTGGACAGTGTCAACAGTCCGGTACTTTCCTAAACAGATGGAATGTTGTAATGAGCTCATCAACACCAAAAGATACGAGAGATGGTGAAAGACAACTAAAATTTGATGATCACAGAATTCTTTCCTCGATAAAGATAAATCTGGACAAGCATTTATATGAGTCAAGAGCACTCTAGACGAGGTAGGTACATCATGGTCTATAAATGTACAATCAAGAGACACCTTCATTGTTGTAGATGCAAATCAGTGATGGGCCTCAAAAACAGAAAGGCCGGAGTTAGTCTGTGCTAGAAATTTGCCTCACACAAGCCTTGAACAAGATTTTTTATTTTATTTTATTATTTTTTTGGAAGGAAAACAAAATTAACTTGTTCCAGAATGATTGGAAGAGAAAGATATGGAGAAGTAAAGGAAGGGCTTATGATTTGAATCAAATCTCGCCATCTGTCAAGCATGGTGGAGTCCGTGTTATGGCACAGGCATGTGTGCGACTGCTAGTCGATCTTGGTCACTGGTGATTATTGATACTGTGACTGCTGAGGGAATTCTGAAGTGTGTAGAGCTCTATGGTGTGCTCAGATACTGTACAGGCACCGGCTACAGAACTGATAGGACAGCACTTTGCACTTCCCAGTAAAGGTGGATAAAAATCCAAAACATTTGTATAAAAGTGACCCAAGAGCTTCTTTAATGCAAGCAAATGGAATCTTAAAGGCCCGAGTCAGTCACTATACCTCAGCCCGGGTTGAGCTGCTTTACCTTTCAAGGCAGAAAGAAACAGAAACGAGCAGTAACTGAAGACGACTGCAATAAAGGGCTGGCAAATCAGCTCAAGGGAGGAAACTGAGCATTTCATAATGTCCATGGGTCGCTAAATGCTAAAGGATTTACTTCCAAATATTGAAAAGAAATCCTAATATTAATATTTAATTTGTCCCATTACTTTTGAACAAAATGGCCGTCATTCCTAAACACGTAACAAAAAACTGTTTTTTGTTACACTTCTTCATTTAAAGCACAAAGTCTACACTTCAGTCACAACTTGATTGTTTCAAATCCACTGCGGTTGTGTACACAGGCAAAAAACAAAAAAAACAAAAACAAAAAAAAAAACCTGCAATGTCCAAATACTTACGGACCTGACTGTATACACACATTTTCTTCCTTGGTGAAGATACTTTATGCCATATGATGTTGCTTCTTGTCCCCTGTTTTGTTTGTTCCTGCATTTATTTATTTGCATTATTTAACGTTTTGTTTGATCAACATAACCTTCTCCCTTTCTTTTTTTCCCCTCCCTTCCTCACTCAGTCTCTCACTACTGAGTTGGCTTGTTCCATGCAAGGGGCTGAGAAGCTTGCTTCTGAGGTTGGCGAGTTAAGGTTGTTGTCTGAGCGTCTATATAAGGAAAGGGATGATGTTCGGGCTCAGAAGGAAAATGCGGAAAAACAAATTTTAGAATATTGCACGAAGATCTCTAGCCTGGAGGAAGTTCAGAAGGATCTATCATCAAAGAACGATGAGCTGAAAGCAGCTAATGAACAAGTAACAAATGACATTAAGGAAGCGCGTTCGACCATTCAACAGCTGCATGAAGAAAAGTCCTCTCTCAGCAATGAGAAAGAAGAGCTTTCTAAAGAGCTACAGAATTTAAAACAGATCCAGGAAGAGATGAAGGTGGAGAACGCAAGCCTGAAAGAGACTCAAGCACAGCACGTTAATCAAATAGGAGATCTCGAAAAGCACAAAGCAGAGCAACTAGAAGTCGTACTGAAATATCAGCAGGAGCTTCAGCATCATGAGGAAAATGGTGCAGATCTGGCCCAAAAGCACACCAAGGCCTGTAAGGAGCGGGATAAGTTTCAGGAGGAGCTTAGATCCTACCAGGAGGAACTGCAGGCATCTAAATTGCTGTTTGCAAAAAATGCCGAGCTTCAGTCAAAGCTGCAGGCTGAGAAGGAGGAGCTGTCTTCTAGAATGGCTCAGTTGCAGACAGAACATGAACTTCTCTGTAATGAGAACAAAAAGACGGCTTCAGATCTCAAAACTGCCACTTCAGATAAAGTGGGTCTTGTGGCTGAAAAGTCAGAACTTCAAGACCAACTCGATGCCACAAAGACCACCCTGGAGCAGTTTAAGAGGGACAATGATGAGCTCCAGGCTTCCAAGGACAGCTTTGCCAGAATGCTCGAGGAAATCAAAACCTCCAGTGAAGTCACAGATTCTGAGAGGCTTTTACTCCTGGAAGAGAAGGAGAACCTCCTTGAAGCCCAGAGGAAACTGTCCTGTGAAAAGCAGGACCTCAATAAACAAATAGAAGTGCTGGTTGAAAAGTTGCGTCTCAGCACGGAAGAAGTGAAGGCCGCCAATGAGAAGATCCAGCTCGACACAGCATCTTTTGCTCAGGAGAAGCAAACGATTCATGAGAAACTCTCAGAGGCTGAGAAGACTATTCAAGCCCTTGAAGAGGAAAAAATCAGCTTAAAATCTGCTCTCGAAAAGCAAAATGATGAACAGCAGCATTTGGAAGAAGAAATGAGCAGCTTGAAGGAGAAGTATGAGAAGGAAATTTCGGAAACGGCTTCTGTCTTAGCGGAGAAAAAACAATCGGAGGCTGATTTATCGAGTGAGATAAACAGTCTGAAATTAGAGCTGGAGAAAACGAGGCGTATAAATGAGCAGATCGATTTAGATCGGACGAAACTTAGGAAAGAAAACGATGATTTACAAACTGTTGTGCAGAAAACGAGCTCTGACGTAGAATCGCTAGAGAAGACCAATGCCAGCTTAAGTGACCAAAACCAGAAATTGCAGCTCAACTTGGACCACATGAAGGAAGAGTATAGACAAAATGCTGATAACTTTGAGAAGGAGAAGATTTCCCTGAACTGTGAGATGGAGGAGCTTCAGAAGACAAACAGTGATCTCTCAGATCAGAACAGATCACTCTCTGAGGCCAAGAACATCCTGGAAGCTCAGCACCGAGCGCAAGAAATGGAGAAGAATGAATTATCTGTCGTTAAGGAGAACCTTTCTAAACAAGTTGAGGAACTAACGAAGGAAATTTCCAATTCTGAAAAAGAGAAAGCCAGGCTTTTGGAGGTCAAGGCCAAGCTTGATGATGAACTTGTGTCGATCAGGACTGAGAAACAAAAGGCGGAAATGGAACAACAATTGCTTTGCGAGAAAGTCGAGCAGTTATGGAACTCTTTAAATGAATTGTGTTTGGAGGGAAAAACAGATTTGCAAAACCTTAACCAGACTTCGATTTCCAGTTGTCAAAAAGTTGAAGAGATATGTCATGTACTTCAGAAAGTCAGTGAAGAGAGAACTTCTCTTGCCAAAGAAATCGAGAATTTAAAATCCCAGCAAAGGAGGGGTGATGAAGAAAGATCAGATATGTCTTTAGCCAAAGAGGCTCTCGTTTCCAAAATCGTAGAACTGGAGAACACCACCTCGTGCCTTGTTAAGGAGAAGACTGACCTCTTGGAATCCAGTGCGTCTCTAGAACAGGAAGTGGCATCTCTTCGTCATAGCGTGGAAACCGGTGACAAGAAGTGCTCTGATTATCTGATTAAAATCGAACAATTGGAGAAATCGCAGCTCGAGTTGGGAGCGAAGTTAGAAAACCTTGAGATTGACAACGTTAAGCTGGAGGAGCAACAGCGAGCTGCTGAAAAGCAGGCGACTCTCTTATCCGAAGCCAAAGACGAGATGGTCTCCAAACTGGCCGCGGCGCAAGCCCAGAGGGATGCTTTGCGTGTAGAAAAGGATGATGCCAACGCCATGGTGACTCAACTTGAAGCTCAAAACAAAAGTGCTCTAGCAAAGCAGCTTGAGGTATTCCGCAACTAAAACCGGGCTCCTCAGACCTAGTGTTGCACTTGTGTAGTTAATCTGCTTCCTGCACTCTAACAGTCTTGCCTTGCTTTGCCACTCCAGTAAATCTCCTTAATTTGCACGTTGCTAACTCACTTTAATTGTAATCCTGTAACTGCAAGTGGGTCAACCAACCAGGTTGTTATATCGGGGCTGAATCGGGTCGTGAGTCATGGGTTCAAGGCAAATCTGTAACAGAGCCAAGGTTTTAGTACGTTCCTAGTTTAGTACGTGTTGGTGCACAATTCTCCAGGTTATAGACTGTTAGTAGTAGTAATAATAGTAGTAGTAGTAGTTGTCTATGGCCTTATAATTTATAGAGGGCAGTGTTGAGGACAGCATGATATTGTACTATATTTGTTAGATTTATTTGAAAGTGTAACAGAGGTGTCAGTGATATCTGTAGCAGTACCATTTTATTTTTCCTGATTTTTCTTAAATTTAATTAATTTAGTCTTTTCCAATTCCCACCGGTCAATGTCATGTCATAGTCATGTCAGTCCCTGACTGACTGGTAGTGACCGTCTTGACATCAAGGCTTTTACTACTACTGTCATACTGTCACACTTGGACAACAGTATCCGCTCATTCTGCTTGTGTGAGGGGAGAGTGCTAAGCGCCCCCATCCCACCCTGCTGAGAGAGCTAGTCCAATCAGCTCTCTCCTCAGGCCCCCCTGGGTGCAAGAGGCTACAGCGTCACCCGGGAATTGAACTAGCGATATCCAGATGATGGGGGCGAGCGCTTTATCACTGCACCACTCTGGTGCTTCTTGGTAAAGTGGTTTTCAGATCAGAAGTGTTTATAATTCGGCCAGCGGAGAAGCCGAAAGGGAAAAGATGTGGGAACACATTTGCACGATTAGATTTTGATCAAGGTTACTTTTGCTTTTCGCAGTTTGATTTTGGTCACCTTGACCTTGTGAGACAATACAAAACAGGAGATTTGGGACTGTGTTGGTTTTAAACAAACTGCTTACTATTAAATACCACTTTCTTAATGTAAGTTTCTTTGTGCAAGTTAATAATATACACTACCGTTCAAAAGTTTGGGGTCACTTGCAAATTTCTTTGTTTTTGTTTAGTGATTTATTTTCTACA
>JAQMYL010000014.1:7481816-7494316 GCA_030014365.1 Clarias pachynema | reverse complement strand
GTTAATCAACAGCAGAGTCATGTGACTGGACCTTTTTTTCTTTTTCTTTTTTTTTTACAGCAGTACACCAACATTAAGATTTATTTATTTATTAATATCCTGCTTTTTAACCAGTTCATCTAATATCACAACAAAATCTTCTTAGGTGAATACATATTTAACTCTTTTAATTTATTGATTTCTTTATTCATTTAGGTTCCACCTAAGTCCAGGATCTACGCCTTCAATAACGCAAACTGCTGCGTGGTTGTGGCCGACCGCACCGTCGTCCTCTTGGACCCCAGTTTCCAGACTGTTCTGCATCACCTGTATTTTGGTAAACACGCCTCCACCATCACACCGTCGCCACCATGTCCGAAAAAACCAGGACATGAACCTGGATAATTATTTTTAGACATTTCTAAGACTGTGATAGAGACGCATTAGATTTGAGATTAGGTTTCAGACTGTATAGAGACTTAAATCATGTGAAGTGGATTAAATGTATGTATGTGTGTGTTGTGTTGTGCAGATACGTTAGTGGATGCTGTGAGTGTTTGTCCTCAGGGACAGTTTTTGTTCGTCGGTGAGAGAAACGGCAAGCTCCATATCATATACGTCCCCTTGAAGAAGACGATCCTGAGTAAAGTAAGTGTGTCGTCTTCAGTGGGTTTAGTCTACTTAAAGCGTTCAGCGTTCTCGGCTGCGTTACTATGAGAGCGAACACGTGTTGTTTAATAGTTAAATAGCTGTTTGATGGCGCGTGACGATTCTTTCCAGGCTCTACAGCAGCAAACATCGGATGATCATGAAACAACCTACAAGAGTCTCATACTGCAGGAATCACGGAGCTCTCCAGGTACACTGGCACATCAGTGCAGTCTGGTTCAGTAAGAAGATGAACAATCCTGATGAATTAAAACCAGCACAGATGTTAGCACCCGTGTCTTTGTGTCTACATTAAGTGTTACCTTGGCCTGGTTTGTCTTTAATCCTTAGGACTATACCATCTTTTCGTCATCGTCCGCCTCGGGTTCTTGCACGTGTCCAACCTCACGCTGGAGAAGACGCAGAAAGGTTTGTGAGAGTTTCTGCTTTTACTCTGTGAATCAGTACAGCCGTGTCCTGTCATTCTGTTTCAGTGTTTAAGCCTTTATTTTTTCTCTCTTTTTTTTTTTTAATGTTAAAAGCGATTGAAAACATGGACCTCAGTACGTTAAACGAGGTACGTTGTCAGAAGCGTCTCACTGTGAATGGAGACTCCTTGTTGAATGCGTAGGACATTTTTGCCTCCTGATTATTATTATTTTTTTCCCGTGCAGATCCAAAGTAACATTCACATGGACTTCTGCTCCACTAAAGAGATCAGTAAAGAGGGCTGTCTCTCAGCAGCGTTGGCCAGCTTTGGCAGTGAGGTCCACCTCATGATCGGGGTAATCGGAGGTCTCACTTCACTAATCTGTCTGATTTCCTGTTAGGAGCAAAATAAAATTAGTCCTCTCTCTAGTGTTAATTCTGTCAGCTATTTTCAATTTTAGTCTTAGTCTTAGTCCCAGGATAAACATCCCTGTTAGTTTTTTTATCATATTTAGTCAATCTTGTCCTAGTTTTAGTCGACTAAAAGTCTGGACATTTAAGTCTAGTTTTAGTCAATGAAAATGTAATAAATCAATTCAATTTTATTTGTACAGCGATTTTAATAATTGTCATTGTCGCAAAGCAGCTTTACACAATCAAAAGAAATTATGGACGTTTGTATGAAATGTGTATGAATCAAAATGGTTATGATTGTAGTAAGATTGTTGTTATTATTATTATTATTATTTATTTATTTATTTATTTATTTTATTAACCCTACAGTCAATCTAGTCTAACCAAACCCCTTTTTTTAAAGGTATTTCACAAAATATTTATCTTAACATTTAAAATGTATCTTTTTATCTGATGTTTTCAGCTAAACTGCTGCATGTCTATATTTTTTTGAACTAGAAAACAATATTAGCAGTACAGACAATACGGTATTTTGAAACATTTTATTTATTTATTTTAATATATGAATTTACACATTTTCCTATGGGTCACAGTCATTTGCTAACCTATTAGCATAATGTGTTTAGCAACGGTTTAACTAAAAAAAAAAAAAAAAAAAAAAACATCACAACATAATTTTTCCTAGCGATTGTGTTTCCCCACTGTTTCCTCTCTGATATTACTGATGTTACTTCACATCACCTTTTCTTCTCCGGTTCAATATAAATAAAATGAGCCCAAATATCGTCTCTTCCCTCCGGCCCGAGTAATACTGCTGTGATGATGAAGAGCTGAAGATGACCGAACTTGTATTAACACTAACTCTCTGCTCAATAAATCGTGATGTTCCACATTTTAAAAAATTATGCCAGTCTGGTGGCAGACTCACCTGACTGTCTCTCCTGAAGCACAGCGCTGTAGAGCTCTATAGAGTTGCAATAACACCTGTAGTTTGTACATAAAGATCATCACTTGACTGAATTATGGGGTGTCAGTCAGTCTGGGCGTCACACAGCACACTGTCCAGCTCGGGCGTCTGTGTTTCAGTTAGTCCGTTTTAATTTCTAGTTTATGGAAATCTTCTATCAAAGCTACGTCACACTCCCACATCATACTGTTATACTGAATATCAGCATGGCTGTGATTACATGTTAGAGTCGGGTATGTGTGCTGATATTCAGAACTACAGCATGATGTTGAGTGTGATATTTCCTAAAAGGGAATGATCTCACATTGCTGCTGCAGAGTTGTTTTGGTCATGAAGTCATCTTCCATGCTGCGAGGTTAGAGGTCGCTCTAATCTAATTTCACACTGTTTCTCAACTTTGCTCAAAGGCTCGTGGAGAAAATAGTATTTCCCAATGGCGCATGGAGGTCGATCAGAGGACGCTGTCACTGGCCAATGCTCTAGACACAACTTTAATGCCAGGTACGACTCTGTGTCAAAATATCAAGGCGTTAAGCTTGTCCTGGAGTTGGTGTAGTAACCGGATCTCATGTGGTGTGTTTCAGGTGTGCGGAAGATTCACGTGGTGGACGGTTTGATGTATGTGCTGAACGAAGAGGTGAGAAACAAATCGAACAGGTGATCAGATGTTGGTTTCTGACGGTGCACCTCTGGATCCGGATAAAGCCGGTTGTTCTCTTCTCTATCCAGAACATGCTGAGTTTGTGGGACACTCGCTCACTGGTCATGCTGTGCTGTTGGCCTGATCTCCACATCCTCGACTTCCTCCTGATCACAGAAGGAGACTCGGGTTCCTCTGGCAAGCAAGTGTCTGCCTCCTGGATTTGTTTGATGCAAAGTTGATGTCTGGCTCTTTTTATTTCCTGAACTCTCTTTCTCTTAATAATCTAAACAGTTTAAATCTAAAATAGCCCAAATAAACGTTCAAGATTCAAAGAACTTTATTAATTTTAGAGAGAAATTGCTTTGTCTTAGTTACAGTTGCTTTCCGTTGTTTCAAAAGCGTAATATATTGGACAAGGGGAATAAGAATAAATTAGAAAAAAAACATCATGTTATAAAATCTGAATATGCAAGAAATAAAATCCAGTATTTATGAAGAGAAAATGATCTTGGTACATTTGCAAGTATTTTTTCAATTAATTTAGGAAAATCACAAAACAGTGTGAACAGAAAATACTGAAATATACTTCAAATATTTCCTGCAGTCTTGGAGTCTGACTGATGTGCATGTCTAATTTAATGAATTCTTATTAGCTGTTTTTTTTTTTTTTTTCAGACTCAAATCTTAACTAATCATTTCAAGTTTGTAAAAGGTCACATTTAAGGGGATTACAATCTGTTTAATTCCAGACAAGAAGGCACCAGCATGAAGATCATGACTCTTACTGCAGCCGAGAACAAGGTGTGTGTGTGTGTGTGTGTGTGTGTGTGTGTGTGTGTGTGTGTGTGTGTGTGTCACAGAGTGTTTTATTTTAAACGTTATAGTGTTCGTTTTTTTTCTTCCTTGATATAAAATATCCTAAACACTTCATTCACAACCCACATAGTCGTTATATTGTTCTTTATTTCTGTGTACATCAAGCACATGAAACTAATATGAATAAATTTTACCGACGTCTCGTCCTTTTGGAGAATTAAATAACCAGAGTGTTTGTCAGATATTTAAGTATATACTAATAACTCCTTCACATCTTCACTGGTCTTAGCCTCATCTAAGGAAGCTTCTGGTTCAGTCCCTTCCTACCATGGAGGTCCTTTACTCGCTCGAGGTCTCGGCCGTGTCGTCACTGGTACAGAACAGCATTAGCATGGTAAGTCTACCACTACCCTGACCAGGTTATAATACCTTTACATAAAACTTTAAATGTCTCAGACCGTCAGAGATGTGTTTCATCTGTCTGTTTTCACTCTCGTGTTTAATCAGGACGTCATCTATTTGCTGGAAGGCGTTACAGATAATTCACCAAGGTGAGCCGGGAGCAGGAGGATTTTTACTGTGCTTTTACTTTGTGTCTGGAAACGATAAGTTCCTCTGGCAAAAACCTGGGGACGCTTGGACTCCTGTTTGACATTGCCTGGTGGCCAGAATTATTGAGACATAAGTGAAAATTTAATGTATATAGTATAATGCGGAAGCAAAACACCAAACCTTTTTTTTTTTTTTTTGGGTTTGTTTGTGTTTTTTTTTTTAATTGTTTTTTTTTATGCTTTTTGTACATTTTTGTACATTTGTGTCAAAGGTGTATAAGACTCACTTTGTCAGACTTACGAACAAATCCGACTTACGAATGTGCTTCCGGAAGGGAACTCGTTCGTAAGTCGGGGACTTACTGTACAGAGTTGAGGACATAACAGCTAAACTGACACAGAATTAATACACTATAGGAAGCAGTACTGTTTGCTGTTAGTACAGTTCTTTCATTAGGATCAGTCTGAGCTACCTTATGTAGGTTAGTGAGAATGGGCGCAGAACATTAAAAATATATATCTTTGCCTATAAACAAAGCATGACATTAGAGCAGGTTTATGTTTAAAATGCAGTTGGTTCAGTTCATAAACCTTTGTTTATATTGTATATATTTTTGTTTGTATCTGTGAATAGCGGTGCTGATGGATCAGGTTTGGGTTTAGTCCTGAGATGTTTCACAGAGGCTCTTCCAGAGAACAGGTATAATTTTAACCTGGTATATCAGGCTAGTTAATTTAGGCTATTCTTCCACAGTTCCACTGTAAAGTCCTCTTTTATTCCTCTCCTCTGCAGGTTGAATAGACTTCTCTACAAACACAAGTTTGAAGAAGCTGAGAAGTTCGCAATAGCCTTCGAGCTTGATGTTGAGGTAAAATTCTGTCGGAATTATTTAAATCATTTACACTTGTAATTATAGAATAATTAAAAGAACTTATTATAAGACTTAGTCAGTTTTATGCTAAACGCCCATTTATGAAAGAAAAAGACACCAAAAACCTAAAACAGTCTCAGTTAACGAACGCCTCAAATAACTAGTGATACATAACATGTAATGTGTTTTTGAATGACTGGCCAGTTGTCTTAATGTGCTCTACTGAACACAGCATTTTATGTCTTCTTCTTTTTTAACCCTTTTTTGTATCTAGCTGGTGTATAAGGTGAAGTTGGACTTTGTAATGGAAAAACTAGCTTTGGTGTCACTCAACGATCAAGGTCATGAAGTGGGGACGAAACTTGTCGAGGAAGCCAAAACCAACCTGATGAAGATTATGGTAATATTTTAACATGTTATAATAAAAGAAGATAAAATATTATTTTGTTGGAAAAGTTGCAGTACAGAGGATATTACAGTACTGTGCCATAGTCTTAGACACCATAATATCTTTAGTACAGAGTGTTTATATCTTGTCTGCATTATTATGTACAAAACCATTCACTATTTCCAAACATAACTTAAAAAGAAAAAAATGAACAACATGTATATAAATATTTGCATGCCTGTAAAGAAAGCAGTATATTACATGGCAGACCGGTTTTTATAGAAATAAATAAATAATAAAATGTTAGCTCCTGGGTTTGGCATGAAAATAGAAAGGAGCAAGTGACAAAGCTGCCAGAAGAACTCCAGCACACTCAGTAAAACCTCCAGCTGTTTAACTTACAGTATTGTGCAAACGTCTTTGAAACATACAAATAAAATTGTGCCATAAGAAAAGATGGTTTTGAAAATATGCGTGCATACGGCCACATTAGTTATTTTAAAAAAAATAATAATAATTTCCCATCTGAAAACTGGTCTGATAAACTGGTCAAATGTTTCTTTTTCTTTTTTTTTTTTACAGGCATGCAAATATTCTTCTGTGTTGTTATTTATCAATTAATTAAATAGTTATGGGCGGCATGGTAGCATAGAGGTTAGCACTGTGGCCTCGCACCTCCAGGGTCAGGGGTTTGATTGCTGTGTCGGGTCTGTGTGCATGAAGTTTTCATGTTCTCCCTATGCTTGGTGGGTTTCCTTCAAGTCCTCCAGTTTCCTCCCACAGTCCAAAGACATACAGATTAGGATAACTGGTGTTCCCAAACCTGCCCTGTGTTCAAGATCACCTGGGATGGGTTTCAGGCCCCCTCAACCCTGTATACAGGAAAAGCGATATAGAAGATGAATGACTGAATAAAAAGTTATGTTTGCAAATAGTAAATGAATTTGTACATCATAAAGCAGACAGGATAAACCTATATAACAAAATTTGTATTCCAGATAATGTTGTATCTAAGACTTCTAATCAGATGTCTAATAGCCCCTTCATATTCATATCCCTCTCTTATCCCAATCAGGACGAGCACTATGTGGTCCAGTACTGCCTCAACGCCTTCTGGCCCACGCTCGCTACAGCCGAAGAGATGTTGAACTACGCTGCGAATCGTTTCCCGTCAGCCCACATCCAGGCAGCTCTGGCCAAACTCGCCACCTTCTGCAGCCTCTACGGTTCAGACAAATTCAAGTACGTTCTGTTAACTGTCTCTTGCATGCTCGAGCTGGGATTAAATGCCATGAGATTGTTGTGCTTACTGTTCCTCGCTGTGCTTAGTGGTGTATCCTGGATCGAGTTCCTGAACAGCAGAGATTACCTGAAAGACATCCTCGCACTTCTAAGAGACGGGGACCTCAGCAGGGCGCAGTACCTGTGGCTCCGACACGAGGTACGTCTCCACACCGCCTTAGATGTGTACATTAGTGTCAACTAGGAATGTGAGAGAATTTTACACAAATAAAAAGAGTGGGGTGGTGATGAGCTTTTCTGTGGGTTTAATACACCACTGGGAAACAAGGCTTTTGAAAAGGTAACAAGTGACACTTACAAAAAGTAAACTATGTTAAAGAAGATGGAGTTCATTACCTTGAATGTTAAACAAGTCTTTCTTACTTTCTTTATTTTTTTTAAGTCATGCCTGTTTCTACAGCTATATTTATGGCAAGAGTCCGTTTTTGTTATTCAATATTAAAACTAGATAAGATGTTTAAGATTCATTAAAAGAAGAACTTTAGAACTAAATATGAAAGTACAGTGAAACCTCGGATTGCGAGTAACGCGGTTTGCGAGTGTTCCGCAAGACGAGCAAAGGTTTGTAATAAATTTTGACTTGGTAAATTGTAAAAGGTAAAGTGCAGGTTAATTTGTTTTATTTTTACTTTACAGCAGTGATTCCGTTAGTGGGTCGCTCAATCGAGTGTCATTAGAGAGATTTCTTGTTTATTTTTCAGATAAAACAGTGTTTCCGTTGTGTGTGTGAAAAGAGTGGAGGAAGGGTAACTGTGTAGGGGGAGAGGGGAGCTTACTTTATATTCTCACACACACACACACACACACACACACACACACACACACACACACACACACACACCTTTTTAAAGGTAAAGTGCAAGTTAATTTGTTTTATTTTTATTTTATATTTTGTGTTAATTAATTTTATGTATTTATTTTTTTGGGCTGTGGAACGAATAATTTGAGTTTCCATTATTTCTTATGGGAAAATTAAATTTGGTTTACGAGTGTTTTGGAATACGAGCCCACTTCCGGAACGAATTATGCTCGTAATCCAGCGTTACACTGTAGTTGTTTAAAAACTTTCTTAAAAGTTTCGACAGAATAAAACAATGTTTTCCTCACAGGAGAAAAAAAGAATTAGTCAAATAAAGTATATGTTTGTCGTATGTCGTGAAAGCTGCATTTTGAAGGCTAGAAGTGTCGCTGGGCCTTGTTTTGCTGGTAAAAGCGATTGTTTTGATAAAAAAATTTTTAAAGACATGACCAAATCAGTCGTTGTGTTATAGATCCCCATCAGTGTGTATTCAGATATTTAAGTTGAGTAAAGAGAATCGTATGAGAATAATGTAGACCTAATCATAATCATCTGATCTTTTCAGGTGGAGTTTGTGGGAGCATTTAATGAGAAATCCATGAAGGTGTTGTTGAGCTCCATCCCGTCAGACGTCCCGTCTCAGGAGCTCTACATCTGGTTAAAGGGTGTGGTGGTGCCCTTCATGTGGAGGGTGTTGCCTAAAGGACAGGTAATGAGATGTTAATGGTGACGGCTCTCCACTGTAATGTCAGTGTCATATACTGTATCTATAGCAACATGACTGTATGGATTACTGAGGTAGATTTATATATTTATATATTTATAATTTGGAACTGCACTTATTTTCTGGAAAAGTTTGGACATTTTCTGAATTTCCAAACTTTTCCAGAAAATAAGTGCAGTTCCAAATTCCTATGTTTGGATTGTTGTTTGTTGTTGTTTTTTTGCCTCAAAAAAATCCTTGGTGTTATTTTTATTGTATTATTATTTTAATGATTTGTTTAATGCCTTGTAAAGAAAACGAACATACGTAAGTTAAATTCAATGCAATTGTATTTTTATAGAGCTTTTAACACTTGTCACTGTCGCAAAGCAGCTTTACACAATCAAAAGAAATTATGAAGGTTTGTATGAAATGTGAATGTGTATGAATAAATGTTATTTAATTTTCTGGTCTGTAAGATTTTCACCTTATTGCACCAGTCATCACAAACACATCTGCCTGGATATTAATGATACAGAAATGTTATGAGAAACGACCTCATTGTGCATTTAGGCAGTGTGTAGGTATGCATGTGATCCAGATGTGTGTGTGTGTGTGTGTGTTTTCAGACAATCCTGGCTAAATGGTTGGAGCTGCGAGCAAGAGATCTGGAATTAACGGAGAAGGTATAAAGTCGTCATAGCAACCTTATTTTAGAAACTTCATTAGAAAAACATTTAAATCCAGACTGAAAGCTCACTTCTTTTCAATGGCTTTAACGCCTGGCTGAGACATTTTGATCCCCTTTATTCTTTTTAATTATTTATTTTACTTTTCACTTAGTTTTATTAATTATTTATTTAATTAAATTATTCATGCATGATTTCAGTTGATTGTTTTTGTTTACTTTTTACATTGTTACATTTAATTTTATTTGCTTTCATTTTGTGTTGTTTAATCCTGTTCGTTTTATTCTATCGTTGTACAGTTCAGCACTTTGGTCAGCTTCGGTTGTTTTTAAATGTGCTATAAATAAATTTGACGAGACTTGACTTATTTTAACTCTTTAGTGTTCTGTAATAAAACTTATCCTCCGTTATCTCCCTGCTTTCAGAATGGCTGGCCTCAGAACGGGTTGATGCTCGCTGAGCTCGGCCTGCCGTCCTTCTGGATGTCCACAAACCTGGTACAGTTGTGTCTTCTTTTTTTGTTGTTCTTGTTTTTTTTTTTGTTTGTTTTTTTTTTTACATGTATTTAATACGACATGATTCCATGAGCCAAGAACTCTGATACAAAACACATTCGGTAGTTATTCTGCATTTATGATGTTCATGATAGTTATTAAAAAAAAAAAAAAAAATTGTCAGTTGAAAAACGATTATTTTTCTTTTAGGAATTCTAATAAAGATCTAGTAGGTAATAAGTAGGGATGTGAATCACCATGGACCTGGAACAGAGCTTCATAGTACAGGAAAAAGGATAGTTACCACACAGAGCGGTGGTGTTCTCCACCTGTTTTTATAACGCAGTGTGTGTGATCAGTTGTGATTTGTTCTTTGGTTGGTTCTCAGGTTGAGGACTGTAACACGGAGGAGGTGGAGCATCTGAAGTCATTGGTGGCAAATCTGCGCCAACTCTGTGACCTCTACTCCAAATACAACTGTCGTCTCTCCCTGTCCGACTTCGAGGTGGTACGTGAGCGACGCATTAGTGCGGACTGTCACTACTGTAGTGTACTGTCGTTTTGTTGTTTTTGTTTACATTTATTTCAAATTTTCTTAGGTTACCTAAAAAAAAAACACAGGTTCCCGTCCCCGGTCTTGAATTTCCTACATTCTCCTATAGATTTTAGTGGTTTTCGCTGCCCTACACACCTGATTTAACTACCTGGATGTATAACCTGGAGTTTGAATAGAGGATGTACATGACCGATGGATTTATGTATTTATTTACTAGCTCTTGACTTTATTCAACATGAACATTCCTGTGTTTGCAGATATTTTAGCTCGCTTCCATGGCAGGTCATGAGTTTAAACCCTAGCACCATTAGATCCTCAGTGCTGGGTCCTTGAGCTTGCTCAGTTTGTGTAAATAAGATAAAAGTAATCTCTTTTGTTAAGAGCAATACTCCAGGGCTTTTTGAAAGGGAGGACTATTTTTTACTTCCTTTTTTTGCTCCAGTTCCTTTTAACAGACATTAGTTGGAACGTTAATAAAGTTGGTCAAATCGTGAGCTTTAACATTTTCTCCATCAGTAACATTAACAAACTAGCTAACACGTGTGTATTAATAGATTTGTTGTTAACTGGCAGAGTTTAAAACCCAGCGTGAAAAGCAAAGTTTTAATATTTTTTTACGCCTGAAGATCACTGAGTGGCAAATTCACATCGTTTAGGAAAACAATGTGTGTTATATTTAGTCAGGAATTGAAAAGCATCAGTCAGTGCAGGTGAAAATTAATACTATATGTTGTTTATACTGAATGTGAACCCATTAAGGCCATGTTGTGTGAATAAAGTTGCTGTAAACAGTTCCTGAGTTATGAATCCATGTATGTAAATATCTGTACATTGGCTTCTCAAGGTTAATCATGCGATTGTTTACATAAGCGGTTGTTGTAATTAAATGACATTCACTAACACTTGTTTCTTGTCTGCACGTGTTCATGTGTTCACGTGTTTATTTTGTAGGGTAGTACCCGCAGCATGGCGTTTCTGATGCTGGATAAAGTGCTCGCCCCGGAGCTGATAGCAGGTGTGGTGGAGAGCAGCGTGAGACCTTACGCCCTGGAGCACAGACTGGACCTCGATCACGTCCTGTTGGACTACGTCAAGGTCCGGTTTGTTTATTTCTCCTACCGCCGTTCTTATTGAAGGTTTTTTCAATTATTTTTAGAAATGATCTTTCTTCCTCAGAATACTAAATTCAGTTTACTGTGTGAGGAGAATAAAAGTTGACCAGTGATCAGTTCTAGTGTCAGTTTTTTTTCTATTTGTTAAGTATTTGATTTAATATTAGTTTCATAGTGTAAAATAATATAATAATAATTTGCTGTTAATCAAAACATTGTTATATTAAACATACAGTTGTTCTTCCTTTATATCCTTGGTTTTTGTTTTTAAAAGGTAATTATTTATGAGTAGTTTATTAAGGGCTGACGCTGTTAAAACTGTATAGATGAACCACTTTTTTTTTTTTTTTTCTGATGTCAGCCCTGACCAGTTTGTTGTGATTGTTCTCAGGACTTGCTGGATTGCTGCAGTTCTCAGATCACGTCTCTGTTCACTGAGTGGGAGGCCAAAGCGGTGGCTCTGGTTCACTGTATGACTGACACTAATGTAAGAGGAGTTTACGTATTATAAGCAGAAAGGCCTGAAATCACTTTAAAGTATTAGACAAAGTTTGTGTTGAAGTAAAAATAGATGTTTTGTTTTATTCTTTATACTTCGTTTAGCAGAAACATAGTCATAGTCACGATGAATGACGATGAGCTTGAACGATGCTTATTATATTTGATGAGCTTAAACATCCCCTAGCTGTGTGTTCTGCATCGTGTCGTTCTGTGCGTTTCAGCTGGTGATGGACGCCGTCCTCGAGATCATGTACAAGGCTGTGGTTCCCTGGAACGACACGATAGAGAAGCTCGTCCAGCAGCATCTGGAGAAAGAGCACCCCAAGTACTGAAGACTCAATACTACAGAGAATATACAGATACAGTATAGAATGCAGATATGGTTTGTCTTTTTGTGTGTGGAATTTACTGTTGTTGCATTTATATCTCTTTACTCTGCCAGACAGGAGCTTTTAAAAGAGAGTTATCGATTAATGGAGATGAAGAAACTTCTGCGATGTTACGGAATTCGCAACTTAACGCTCTCGAACTCCAGAGAGACGATGGTTAGTGTTTGTTTATGGGTCAATGACGTGACGCCCCCTTTTTCTGTCCGGGTTAATTTTATTTTGCAGAAAAAACAAAAAAATGCATAAAA
>JAQMYL010000014.1:7465840-7480988 GCA_030014365.1 Clarias pachynema | reverse complement strand
TGGATGTTTCTTGTATTTACAGGGGGACCGGTGTATAGCAGGGTTAAAAAAGCTGCCACCTTCTGAGGCAGAAATCGTAATTGAGCGACTGTCCAGCTGGGCGAGACTCCAACTGCAAAACAAGGAGCAGATCGCTGAGGTTGTGTGTCCGATTGGCTTGTACAAGACTCGTAGTTCATTTTTAATGCGAACTATGAATAATAAACGATATACTTAAAGATGCTTTTGCTGTTCAGCTTAAGAAGATGCAGATGCAAGTCGCCCAGACGATGGTGGAGGCGTTGAAGTATCTGCAGAGCATTCAGAGAGGTGATGGATTTCTCCAGATGTTTCTGTTTTTCACAGCAGATCATTTTAAATACCAAAAAGGAAAACTGCTCATTAATATGCTGAAAACATCTTTTTTTTTTTTTTTTTTTTTAATTCTCACAGATGATGCTTTAAAGAGAATCTGGTGTGAAAACAACTTGAAGATGTTCACAGCCATCGCTCACTTGCAGGTACATCATTTCTCAATATAGATACATTTTTTCCTTTCTATTTATGAATTAAAATAAACTCTTTAAAAATTTATTTTTTTAATGTGTGGCCCTCAGGAGGACTTTGACATCTTCCTGACCCCTGAGGAGTACGATGATCCAGCAGTGAGGAGGCAGTTCAACCAGCAGCTCATCACGGCGTACGAGAACACACGAGCGTGGCGTCATTCGCGGAAGAAGAACCCAGACAAGGCTAACGCTAAAGAGCCGGACAGCAAGGCCAAAGCGGCGGTCGCGAACGACCCAGATGGCAAAACCAGAACTCTGTCCACCGAGGCTGGACTTCATCGTCTGGCCAGGCACCTGGAGAGGACCGAGCAGGAGCTGTGGGCCGACCTGGCAGATCGAGCTTTAGGAGCTGGCAATGTAGAGAAAGCCCTTAAAATCCTCAGGTAACAATGAGGTAGCACTAAAGAGCCCTTAAAGCTCAGAGCATTTTAGCTATTATGTTTTTTTTTTTTTAATAAACATATATAGGGCTCAGGATTGAGCAGTATAGAGTGATGTATACATTTTTTTTCAGCAAAAAATGGATAATATAATGAACTGACCCAAACACGACTGAGCGAGGAATTATGAAACTGGGTCACAACGGCAAAGAAATAGCACAAATACACACAATCACGTGTTTCTCTGGTTGTTTCCGGTTGTTTCTATGACATAAAAAATAATAATAATATTAATATTCTCATTTTGAAAGTTCTACATTTTTGGAACATCATTTATTCTGGTAGTGAGAAAATCTACCACTCTACCTATACATATCCGAAACCCAAAGATAGTGTTTTTTGAAGAGCATTACAATATGGTGTCTGGTTAATTGAGGTGATTCAAAGAGTTGAAGGGCTCACACACACACACACACACACACACACACACACACACACACACACCTCATGAATAATAATATATAAACTGTGGAATGTTTTCAAACTGTTTAGTTGCTTTTTGTATTGTAGAAATGCATGTCATCTATTTATTGTTATTTTTATTTATTTATTTCTCATTTTTAGCGAGCTCTACCAGCACCACCCTAACTCGAGCACAGGCCGAGTGCTGTTCAGCACGGCACAGCGTCTCTGTCAGATGCTGGAGGACAACGTCCCCATGGTGCTGCCTGAAAGAGTCAATCTTCCAGCTCTCATCCACAAACTGGCCTGTCAGGCCATCACCATCTGCCATGCCGGTACCTAAACAAATATCAATAAATAAATAAATAAATAAATAATTAAAAGTAATTAAAGAAATATATATATATATATACTGTATGTATATATGTGTATACACATTTTTTTTTGTTTTGTTTTATTAATGAGTTAACACAGGTTTGATTAGAATAAATTAAACAGTCAGTAATGCAACAAGTAATTTTTAATACTATACTGTATTTGGTTTATTACTAAAACTTAATTTATGAATGTATGAAAGCTTAATCAGAATAATTTATTTTTATTTCTATTTTTTAACCATAAAAAACATGCCATAAAAGGACTTGAATACCTTAAAATTAAAAGTTAAATATTGTAGTAATAGTAGTATTTTTACCTTTTTTTTAAATACTTTTAAAAACTTTTTAGTCTTTTTTAAAAATTTTTTTTTTTTTTTTTTTACCATTTATCCGATACACCTTTTTCCATCAGTTTCTTAGCTCTCTTACGTTGTGAAGTTGGCGTGGATGTGCAGTGTATAATATTCACCGTGATCACTTCTGATTGGCTCTTTTGTAGATCTGCTGCTCGACTGTGTGGAATTGTGTAAAAGCACCCGAGACGCTGCTGATGTGTTCCGTCAGTGTCAGATTGATGACTACGGTTTTGTCGTGAAGGTACAGCTCCGTCTGTGTGTCTGCGTCTCGCCTCTGTATGTTTATCGTGATCTTATTTAACGCTCTTTATTCGCTCTTTATTGCAGGATGCTGTGCTGAGTGGTGAGGAAGACGCTTACACAGAGGCTAGCGTCCAGGATGTCTTTAATGAGGACGGCATCGTGCTCGACCCGGTCTCGGTGCTCCCGGTGCAGTATAAGATCACCACCAGTCTTCTGCCGCTCGCAGGTGCTTGTGTGGTGCTGCCGTATTTAACCAGGAGAGATTATCAGAGGATTGTTTTTTTATAGGCTGAAATATTAAGGCCACTTAACCTGCATTGTATTTTATGATATTTTAGAAAGCCTGATTTTCCAAGGTGATGATGATTTTCTTTAAATTGCTCTGTATTTCTATTTCTTTATCGTATTGTAGATTCGACATTTTATCCCCTGGGCTGCTCATGCTTGTCATATTGTGCTCTTCAGGAAGGTAATTTACATTTCATATCAGATTAACATTTCACATGCATTAGGATTGCTTTATGAATAATATATTTTTTTCACATATATAGTGCACTCCTTTTTAAACCAAAATGTGTGTTAACTTTCTGATTCTGGATTTCCTTCTTTTTCATTTATCTTACCTTTTCATTCGTTCATTGCTTCCTTAACTCATTTCCAACACATGCTGGTCCAGTGTCTGTGACTTTAAAAGAAGTGCCCCAAGCATCCCTTTGTGGAAGTGCACATAACAAACAAAACAAGCCGAGGAAAACTTTTTTCAGTAACGACTGATTTTGTATTTTGAGTTATTTATGATGTCATCAGTGTACAGAGATGTAAAAGTTAGTTAGATAAGACTTAGTTAATGTCGACATTACCAAATAGTAATATACACCCTAATTACAGCACCACCTAAAATGGATTTAAAAGGGTCTCACACCACTTTTTTGAGCTCCGAGCCTGAATAATAACAGACGAATCCAAAGAGTGGAATTATAAAAACAATGCAAATTTAAAGACGAAAGAAAAGGAGGACATCGTGTTGTTTGCATGTACACTAACACCAGAGACCCATGAGATCTAAAATGATCAAATAGTGAATTTTCTATAGGACAAAGTTATATGTTTAAGCTAAAAGGGTTGCCTGTCTGTTCAGGTGTTCAGATAAGTAAAAAAAATAAAATAAAATAAAAAACACTATAACCTCTGTTAGCCAGCTGTTCTGTGTCCCTTGGCACATATTCTGTAGGGTCTGGATCTGTGTGTTTGTGACACCATTCTTCCAAAATATATTTCCTCAGTTGGTGCTGATGGTGGCAGTGAAGAATCTCCTGTAAGTGTTCAACTGAGAGAAGTTTTAAATGAGGCCCGATACACATCTGTATCATAAGAATAACCCGTCATGCTGCTTCCTATCAGATATAAACACGATTTAGTTCCTGTGTACGAGTTAACCCCAAGCTTAGCGTTCAGTAACGTTCAGCCGCAGCACAAGTGTTTATTTTTTTTATTTTTTAACTCTACACCTTTAAAGGTTTCTACTGGTGTCTGATTTACACCCATCCTCAACTATTTTGTTCTATAAGAGTTCCACACACTATTCATATCCTCAAAAACATTCGTAATCCTCAAAAAAACATTTTTTGCTCTTTTATGATGTACCTGCAAGTGAGCTATGGTTGTGAACATCTTCAAGTTGTTTTCACTCCAGTAAACGGATTTTATGAATCTGGACTTTTAAATGCCGATTGTGTAAATAGCGATACGGTGTTTTCCAGACACTGATTACGTGCGGCCGTTACTGGGCCCCATGGCCACCATGCTGCAGAGTCTGCAGGAGTGCAGTCAGCTCGAACTGGCCCTGAAGCTCCTGCTGGAGTCGTACGGCAGCATTTTACAGCACTTTGTCTCCAACAACATGGACCTCAGTTTGAGCATGAAGGTGAGGCATTGTCACAAATTAACTTTTCATTTCAGAAAAAGCTTCATTTTCTTGTTTAATAGTATTGTAATGTAAAACATTAGCACTTGCATTACAATCTTTCTTATTCGTCAGTGTAATAATGAGGCGGTTTAATTCATGAGGGTTTAAACTTAATATGTATTAAGGTTTAGTCTAAAAAGACTTCCTTTTTATTTTCTCCTCAGCTTCATACTAACGACAGGTTAGTCCGAGATAAGCAGACTCTGGAGGCGATCGAGAAGACGGCTCTCTCTTCTGTCACCATGGTCGTGGTGTCTTTATTGCATAAGGTAAACATCCTAAAGAGCCTAAACATCCGAAAAATAAAGGTTGTAGATTTAATTCTTAAAACTTACAATAGGAAAATTCAAATGCACCAAAGTTGAACTGTTTCTAATTATTAGAAACTTGACTTCGGGATATTTTTGAATGCTTTAATATGAACATGATTTGTACATCAGGTCCTGAACTGGCGAGTGGTGGACTGTGACTTAGCCATCGGTCTCTGCACTATTCTGGGCAAATCTGACGTTCTGGACATTCTGTGGAAAATAATAACCAACGCTTGGCAAAACTATGACAAGATAATGGTGAGATCATGGATGTTTCACTTTGTCTCCAAACTGGAGCGGGACACATTTGGTATATTTCAATACCTGTGTTTCGACATCAGATCTGCTGCAGTGTGTCACGGGCCAGATATTTCAGTTTAATGTTTGCATTGTCCTCATCAGGCTGTGGCGATGGTCGGAGCCCATTTCTGCTCGCTTTATAACGACCAGCAGGAGAGAACTAATTTCCTGTCCGTCATCACCGATGCAGAGTGGGGGATTAGACTCGGAAAATTTGGCGTGAGTCGTTTTAAGAGATATTTTTGTTTGTTTGCGTGTGTGTTTTTTAAAGAAAGTATAATAACTCTAATTCTTTCTCTGGCTACTAAGAATGAAAATATGTCCTGCTATAACCTCGTTCCAGATTTCCATTCAGTCCGTGTTCAGACAGTGTTCAGAGAGCAAGAGGAATCTGATTCCTGTACTTGTGAAGAACACAAACATGACTGCTGAGATCTTACACGATTACTGCAGGTGAGCTGCCCTGCATTATACAGCTGTTAGTTCCAGCTGAGTAATCTGATCAGACAAGAGGCATTCCACGAGTGGTGATATCGATCCTAACAGCACCGGGACGTTTAACTCGCACTGGTGAAAAGCGGCTGCCTGTCAAACAGACCCCACTTTTAAAATCAGCCACGGACGCACTCTCAGCCAGAGAACACATCTGAGAACGTTTTGTCATCTTAAACAACACTTTATCTTTTTAATAACTGCGTCTAAGTCGTTTTGAATTGCCTCCGAACCATCCGCGTCGTTCTGTTCACTGCTAACTAGCGTCTAACACAGGGCTGAATCCCAAATCTCTCTCAAATAACCACCAAGCAAGGGCACTACTTGGTGTGTGCAAGTCGTGATTCAACTCTGAAACCCTTGGAGTGAATGTAGCTGATACTCTTATGCCGAAAAAGCGGAAATATAGAGAGAGACTTTCCATGGTTTTTTCGCTTCAACCTTTTAAAACTACTTTCAACCCTGTTCATTACACTAGGGCTCGGCAGTTATAAAAAAATAATGAAAACTGACGTTCAGAATGTCTAAATGATTTTGCACCCTAGCCTGTTCTCTTTAAAACATTTAAAAAGTGGACAAAAGCACAAGAACTTTTGGAGCACACTTTAAAGGTGACTTAAATGACCTTGATGCTGTAGATTTCAGCAGTAGAGATGCGACAGTAATCATAAAGACTGACTTTCTAACACACTTACTTTACTGATTTAATTAAAAGTAATATATTATAATCCGTGCTACTGTCATCACTCATTTATCAGATCATTTACTGTTCGATCTCTCCACGTCCTTCAGAACCTACGGGCTGGACAGCGACTCTGCGCTTAACCTCTACATCACCACACTCCTGCTGCAGGACAAAGCAGATAATAAGCACTGTGAAGTCGGAGCAGGGGATTCGGCACTGGCCGAAGGGGACGAGGAGGCAGAAGAAGGGCACGAGGATGTATTGGAACACGTCTTACAGATTGTTCCTCAACTGAGCTCCACTGCGGACCTGGTGATCAGTCTGCACACGGCACTCACGAAGGTCAGATTCACTCACAGAGGTCGCAGGTCAATAAAAACCTCCCTAGTCAGTGTGATAATTAGGACGACGTGCTCAGGTACTTTTGTCGGTTTTCTGCAGCTGAGTCCTTACAACTATGAGCGCATCGAGAGGGTCCTGAAGACCATCCAGACTGCTGAAGAAGGCACCACTGTTATACCACTCAGCCAGGTGAGATGTTTTATTCTCAGTTCAATAAACTTTTCCTGCATTTTAGATTTGATAATTCGTTCTAAATGAAAATCTAAGCTTGTGTTTGACAGTGTTTATGTTCGACTGTACTGTGCAGATGATGGGTTTGCTGCAGCACCTGAAGTCCTACAAGCGGACTTCTCCTCCCACTGATGTGGAGAGCACGTACCTTCTGGAGAAATCTCTGGAGTCGACTCCTCTCGCCAACACGCGACTGCCTTTCCACCTCCTCCTCCAGACCAACCTTTACTTCTGGAAGATTATTTGTGAGTATTGCTGTGAGGTTGAAGTGTGTCAGCGGGCCTGGGGAGATCAAAAGATTCCTGCCCACTTTCTGCCATTAGAACCTCTTTCATGTTTTGTATCAGTTTCTTTAATCTTCTTTAATCTGTTTTTTTTTTTCCTTTTCTTTTGGTTCCTTTTAAAACATGTGTTTTATGTTTTGGATGATTATTTATTATAAATCAGACACATACATACTGTATGATCACATGATGAGCTGATAATTGCCATTATTATGCTTTGCATTAGAATTGTTTTGTGTGTGTTTCTCCAGCTCCTGAGCTGAATGAAGAGACATTACCCACGCTCCTGCTCATATCCAAACTCATGAAGGTAAAACACATGAATCTGTACATTTAATCACAATAATGTTTGTTTGTGCTGTTTCTTCCGAATGTCTGATGTGAAGAACACACCACGGATCATGGCCTAACACCGGGCCAGTGACTTGCTGAATTTTAGTCGGCGATGTAAACCTATGGCCGAGTCTTTCCAGGTCTTTCAGCTGGAACTTGTGCTTTAAAGTTAACTACAGTTTGTATACTTGTTTCCTCCTTCCCCCCCGCCCCCTTTTTTTTAAACTCAGGTTAACCTGGATAAGCTGTACATCCTGACAGTGAACCACGTGTTTAAAAACAAGCTGATGCCGTTGCTGCTGGACCAGACGAAGCGCTCGCAAGCTCACGGCCCGTGCAGAGACACCAACCCTGTGACCCAGAACATATTTAAACACGCTCTCTGTATCCAGAACCTGGAACTGGCTGCAGCCACCATGCACAAAATCGCTCAGGATCTTCCAGCAGGTCAGTCCAGTGGTGCGAAAAGAAGTCTGTAGGCCAGCTCTCTGGGACAAGAGGAATTTGTCTGTTTTTTTTTTCGTAGTTACCTTGTGGACAAGTTGGTTAATAAACCAGGAAGAGAAAATTCTTACTTCCGATTGACTTTCATGAAGCAAAACTTGTTGTTTTGTCTGTAGTTACATTATTTGCTTTGTATGATCTTTTATACTCTCTTGTTGGTAACTTAGTATCATAACTTATTACCTTGGTTAGGGTACCAATGGTTAGTTGTTGCTTAATTTTCTTCGAAAACATGGGACAGTTTGTTTGTGTCTGGTGGGAGGAGCTAATGAATTTATTTCACCACCTCGGATTTGGAAAGAGTTTCTCCGCTGCCATCCGTTTCCCTCAGGAATCATCGGAATTAGCAATAAAATAATATAAGCAAAAAGGCTTTAAATATTTCATTTTATGTGTAATGAGTTTTGATTTTTGAATTAAAACAAATACGTTTACAAAATATTCTATTTTTAGATGCACTGTATATCTACAGTATCTATTCATCCATAAATTGTACCTTTGCTGTTTTACAGGTGCAGAGAAAACCATGTTTTTGAAATTCAGCTTGGACCTCGTACACAAACTGCTCAATTCTGATGCTCTGCAGGTTTGTTACCTTATGAATAAGGTGCTTTATAAAATAAAGTCAAGAGTTTCTGCACTTCAGTAAGATTTGTAGCTGCTTTGGGTTTTTATTGCCATCTTACTCAAGCTCAAATATTTCACTGCTTGCTTTATTCAGTTCATGAAAATTATGTAAACATTTGTCTCACTTGTTCTCCGTATTTTTCCTCGCCCTGGTTCTCTGTGTGTGTGTGTTTATTTGCATGTGTAGGAGGAGCTACGGACGAGGGGAGAGATGTTCACGTCGAAGCTGCAGCTGCAGTACCAGCGGTCGGCCACCGAGAATACGCTCATGACTTATCAGCTGGACTGTCCCGAGCTGCTGAAGCTCACAGGGCTGCCCGGACGTCTCATCGTGGCTCTGTTCGACCACAGCTCGGTGGTAGAGCGCATGAAGAGCCCTGCGGGACAGACCTACCCCGGTGAGAACAAATCTCCCTGAAGTACTTACACTCAAGCAGTCACTAGACCTGGAATGCAGCGTAAGCGTGAGTGAGTGAGAAGCGCGATGAGTCTAGACGAAAATGTCAGCAAGTGATAAAGTATGGACATTTATTATGGTGAATATAAAGAATGTGAATATTTTACAGTCAAACTTGGAAACAATAACATAACATTTACTTACTGTGTGCTGAAATTCCGCGATTAATTTTTGTGGTTTTGATTGAAAATTCGGACAGAAGCAGAACATTTTATTTTTTTATTTTATTTTCACAATAAACAGGTTAGAATTGTAAAGACTGTGGTTCAACACATGATGATTACTGGAATGTATAAACGTAATATTTTTACAGATTAAAAATAAATGGCAAGTTCTATACATATAGAGAAAAAACATACACGTTTCTTACAAAATGAAATTTTTTTTTTTAAATGTCTTAAATAAACACATTTGCTCATCGACTGTTTTCCGTGTTACATGTGTGTGAGCAGATCTTCACGCAGTGGCTAAAGAGATAGCATCCATTAACGGTGTGGATCTACTCAAGATCCGTAATATCCTTCTGGAGAAGTGGCTTTTCAAACCAGGGCGGGCGAATGACAAGGTGAGGGGCCTTGTGATTTTTATTTATTTATTTATTTACTCAACATTCCCATGTTCAAAGCATCTAATGGATTAATATCAGAACATCTAATAAAACGCAGCACATCAAATTTGGAGAGAAAAAATGAGAGACACTGATTATTGTGTGATTTTGTTAATAACGGTGTTTGTCACTACAGGATGTCCAGTATCAGGATTCAGTGACTGATCTGACTGAGGATCCGGATCTCATGAGGTGAAAAAAAACCCATCACAGCATGTTTCTGTATCACGTCTAAGATTAAAGGGAAACATTTTTCACATCCCACGTTCTCTTCTGTTTTACAGAGTGGTGTATTTGCTCCAGATGCATCCTATGGATATGAGGGCACGACTGCTCAGTCCCATCCTGAGTGCAGAGACATGGGTACATTTATAAGAGTGTAGTTTCAGCATGTGTATTATTTCCTGCAGTAATCTATAGTGTGTGTGTATAATTTGAATTAAATTGAAGCTGTAAAGTTTACAAGTTAAAGTAAAGTAACGTTTAATTTTTCATCTCACCTCAGTAATAAATTAGCAGCGCTGATTCTAGTGCACTACACAGTAGTGCTGTGTGCAAAGGCCCTTTTCAGGCCTTTCCTGGCTTGCGAGTACATTTTAAAGAACACGATAACAGACTCACTTTAAGCATCTGGACGGTTGGGAACTTGTACGTGATCTTGCATGCAGTATGTGGTTACAAATAAGCGCAAGGCGCTTCAGGCAGATTCGGACTAATGCTTAGTTAATGAATGTCCTGAACAGTTGTCGGTACTAATCTGTTTATGTGAAGAGCCGTCCGTCCAGTTCCTGTGTACGTGGGTGATGTTTTCAAATGCGGGCGTTAATCTTTTTTTCTGTCCTTTTGCTTTTTCTCAGCCGTTAGGAGGATCAGGTCTCAGACTGACCTTTGAGCACCGCAGCCGCGCTCTGCTCTGCCTCATTCACATCGCAGACTCGCCCACGCTGGAGGCTCTGTCTCACACACCCAGAGATAAAGTCAAGTACGTGTCTGGCTTTCGGAAACTGAAGAATGTCTACTTTCTGTAAATAATGTCTTAGACAAATACAGTATGTAGAATCAGCTAAACAATTATATTAAAAAAAATAAATAAATAAATAAATAAATATATATATATATATATATATATATATAATAACAGATTACAATAAAAAAAAATTCTATTTAGTCCAGTTGTACTAAATTTTTCATTAGGAAATGATATAAACATGTTTAGTGCCTTCTTTAGTTTTACACTGGAGCCAACAAGTAGCAGATATTTATTGTGAAATAATAATGTCTGTTTAAATTTCTGCTTTTTTGCTTTTTCCACTACAGGTACTACCTGAAGTGCTACGTCTACCTCTCTCATCTGGAGGCCCTCAACATTCCCTACAATCTGGAAAGGTTCCTCAGTAGCCCTAAAGAGGGAATGATCAAAGGCTTATGGAAGAACCACAGCAATGAACCTCGGGTACACACGGCTCATTTGTTTTAGGTCATATAGTCATAGTGACTTAAGGAACAGGAATAAATGCAATAAGTCTTTCTCTATCGTCTTTCATAATAATGATTGTAATAACGATGATTAGTTATCATTACTGTATGTCTCTCTCTCTCTGTGTGTGTGTGTGTGTGTGTGTAGGCTGTGCGTCTAGTGGCAGATTTGTGCTTGGAGTACGAGGTGTATGACACGCAGCTGTGGAGCGGCGTGCTGCAGAAATTACTGGTGTTTAATATGGTACGGAAACTTGATTTACAGAAATCACACCTTTCAAGAAGTAAGAGTTTGAGTAGAAACTCTGTAGATACTGATTATACAATGCCTGCCCTGAAAAAAGTCACACACTCTTAAGATCTCATTTAGTCACCTATAGATTTGATGACAGCACACAATGTGGTGTCCAGGTCGTGTGAAAGTGATCCCTCATGCTCCCAGAAGCATTTTACAATTTGAATTCTAGAATATTTCCCCGTGCCGTCAGGGAATGAAAGTGATAACCAGGTCATTCAGTACATTCAGGTCGTCAGCTGACTTCATTTTATTGCCACAAAATGTTGCTGAGTCTAGACCTGATCAACTGAAGTAACCCCAGGTCATAACACTACCTCCAGAGGAGTGTACGGTGGTCACTATGAATGATGAGCGCATCACTTCATGCACTCCCCTTCCTTCCCTGATGCACTCTGGGATACGGACGTGCTGTACTCGGTAAACTACATGACCTTTTTCCATCGCTCTAAAATCCAGAGTCTTTATGCTCCCTTGCAAAGTTCAGGCTTTTTTTCTGATTAATCTCACCAACTAAGTGGTTTTCATATGGAGAGAGACAGCTGTTTAGCTGTATGGAAGTACGCTTACTTTCACTATTACACATATGTTTACTGTTGATTTATTTATTTATTTGTTTATTTTTTGCAACTTCAAGTGTTTAACTGATCATGTTTTTCATAATTTTTTCCCCCCAATCACATTAATTCCACAATATCTCTCCAGGATAATATATAAAACATATATTTTTAATAATATGTTGAGTTTTTAGCCCAGTTCCAGTAAAATCACGTTAGTTGTTATCTTTGCCTGACGCAGCCCGATAACTTGAGCATGGTGACTTTTTTTTTGGCAAGACGGTGTGTTACTGTTAATATCGTCTCTGCTTTCCAGAGTGACATAACATTAAAACCACATTATGCGAGAGAAAAAAAAAATTCAAGTAAATAGTTTGTTTGACTGTTGGTTCTGCAGTTTGTTTTTAATCATGTTACCTCTGGCATTTGATTCGCTCCCTGTCTAGATCAGCTACTTGCAGAAGATTCTGGAAACTCTTCGAGCAGTGCCAAGTCTTTTAGAGGTAATCACTTACTGTATTTCTGTCTGTTTAAATGTGTAACTCGTGGACACACAGTTACCTCATGATCAAACGCACCGAGATGCCAAGCACCACCACAGCTGGTGGCTAAACGCTGACCAGCGACTCGCTGGCTTTTTGTCATGGGTGTTCCCTCAGACACGTAGAGAAGGGTCATGACTGGCGAGTCTTCCTCTAACAATGTTATGCACTAATTTATGTCCTTAATTATCTAACTAGCTTGAAAAACTTATCAGTTACCACTTTTTAGTTTAGTTTTTTTATTAAATGTTATTAAATTTCAAAGCAAACTAAACACAGGACACATTGGACATTTTTATTTTAACCTAATAATCCCAAATCCCTAATAATCGTATAATTTTCGTCCACCACTGCACTTTACATTTGTTTTAGGAAAAACACCTTCTGAATGAACCCAACTGTAAACTGCGGTCATGTTAAATGTTTCTACAGATTCCAAGTTTTTCCAGGACCTGGCGCAGTGTGATCCTAGCCCCCTTTATGACGGGTAAATGAATGAGATTCTGACTAAACTAAATGTATATATGGGATAAAATTGGTAAAATATTGTAGTGTGCATGTGTGTGTTAACTAATTGCTTTATCTTGTTATATTTAATAGCTTCTCTTCCTTTGAGTCCACATCAACAAGCCACTTTCTACAAGACGTTTGTTCTTCTGATAAAGTACGTGTTCTTTCCATAAGCTACAATAAACAAACAAACTTATTCATTAATATATTAAGAGTATTATTTAAAGCAGATAGTTTTTACAATTTCAAAATGTACAAAAAATAAACAAGCTGTAATGGTGTTTGTGATCAGATGTCCATTTCTGCTGAATCTGGATCTCACTGGCATTGCCAAGCGCTTCGCCCAGTTTAACCTGATGGCCTATTCTCTCGGCACTCTCTTACTCATCCCCTGCTCCAAAAAGAGAGAACAACAAATTCAGGTGAGATCATCATGCGTCACCCTGGCTGCCAAAAAAAAAAAAAACTCGCCATTTCAGTTGGCTCAAGCTATCGGCTCAAAAATGGCTGAATGTCACAGCTATGGAGGTTTTCATCCCTGATGGAACAGGCAATATTCCAGGACTCAAATTGTGAAAGAGTGATTCTAGGAGCATGAAGAACCATTTTCACACATGAACTGGCCACCACATTGTGTGCTGTAATCAAAGCTCAGGGTGATTAAGTGAAATCTTAGCGCGTATGACCTTTTATTTATTTAATTTTTTTTTTAATTATTATTACGCAGGCTGTGTATTAAAGAGCTGGTTCAAATATTTTATCACTTGTATAGTTACAACTAACACAAAGACCTGTTCAGTGGAGAATGTTTTTAATAGTTACATATATAGTACATGGTGCGTGTAACTGGGAACATTGCAACGAGAAATAAAACATGACAGAACTCTTTCACATTGGGCCACATCACAACTACATGTTGTTGATCCTATAACAGCACATCCCCAAGTTTTAAGTTTAAATATGAAGCCTAGAACATGTACACAATTGTATATAATCGTTCAGTGAATAAAACCAAAAGGTATTTATAAAATTGAAACACATCTTCATTGTTTTCTCATTATATCTCCAAATTAGACGTTACTGCAGTCCTGTAATCCGACGCTCATCCTGGATCAGCTGGTGGAAAGTATGAGCACGGGAGAACTAGCAGGCTTTCCTTCTCAGGTGTGGCTGCTTTTCATTACAGAAATAAATCTGTGTGTGTGTTTTTGTTTCCAGCCTGACCATTTTATCATTTACGTGCAGATCAGAGACACGGTGCTGACGTTCCTGTTTAAAACCAGCCGCTACCAGAGCTTGATGACGAGCGAGCACTTCCGTCCTCTTATGAAGCACTTGGTGTTAAAAGCTCAGTCTGATCAGGTGGAGGAGATGGTCAACTACCTGAGCACGCACAACAGGTGACCTCTTAAATATCACAGTTTTCACACTGACTGCACAGTTTCTAAGTTGCACTTTGATTCAGACTTCATTTAATCCCCATTAAATCCCATTTAATCCCCACTACTGTTTAGTTTTTATTTGCGTCCATCACTCCTTACAAGACACATAACCAGAAAGCTGATTTGGAGAGATTTACAGATGCACCTGGAATGAGCACAGGACAGCCCTCTAGGGTTTATTCTGGTTCATAACTTTTTTTTGTGTGTGTGTAAATGTTTATAGGAAGGAGGAGGCTATCGGTCTGGCTCAGGAATACGTCAGATACAGTGAGCTGAAAGCGGGAGAAAGGAGCACAGCGAGCCCCGTTAGTTCTGACCCCATTAAGGTAATGAAAAACAGCTAAGCAGAGTTTTAAACACACCATTACTTGATCCATTGGCATTACACATGATTGTTGCGTATTTAGGATAACGCTCCTGACAGAGTCTGATATGGGATCGGCCATAACCTATTACTTACTTTGATGTATGTGAAGGCTTAATACATTTATAAAATTAGTGTGTTGTAGTAAACTGACTTTTTAACATTTTCTATTAGCTTAATTTGAGTTTGTGAAATATTTATTTTTCTTTATTTCTTTATTTTTTTTATTTTAGGAATTTTTGGCACAAGCAATGGAATCCCGGGATTAACACAATTCATTGTATATGAATATTATACCTAATATTAATAAACTTGCACTTTTTGTGTGGATTTATATGTGTGTGTGTGTGTTAGTCTGATAATGTTGGCATTGTTTTCACACATTAGTATAAATAACAATAAAAATATCGTTTGAAGTACACATTTCACTTTTCTGCTTTCTTCTGTCCTATATATA
>JAQMYL010000014.1:7437686-7448796 GCA_030014365.1 Clarias pachynema | reverse complement strand
ATAAGACGGTATAAGACAGTATAAGACGGTATAAGACAGTATAAGACAGTATAAGACGGTATAAGACAGTATAAGACGAGCCAAGAGCCGTAGTAGCAGCACCCATCTTAAAGCTAGATTGCTTTCTGCTTAAACTCCAGACTTTAATTATTAAAGATGATTTTAAAATAATTGCATGGTGCTAAAATGGCAGCTATTAACTTTCTTTAAGAAGAAAACCTTTTCCTTATGTCAAAATGTCCATTATTACAGATGGCTGAAACCACAGGCTGTATTAGAGACCACAGCAGTGCTTTTTACAGAATTTTTCATTCCTCTCTTCATCTGGCTGTAGATACCTTCATGGTGGAGGATGCTGTGGAGGCCATCGGCTTTGGACAGTTTCAGTGGAAACTTTCAATCCTCACAGGTCTATCCTGGGTAAGGCTGGCATCCTTGGCACTTCTGTTATGATTACTGATGGAGATTTCTGAGGTTGTGGTGCTATTTTTTGACTGGTGCTGTATTTTTGTTATTTTTGTAAGAAGTTTGTGGGTGTGTGCGGTGTTGATGTTATTACCTGATATTTTATCAATTTTATATAATCAAATTACTGTTATTTCGGGTTCAGATCTCTAGTTTCTGAGTAGTAATTACGAGTCAGAAAGCTACTGTATTTAAATGACTCTTTCCTATAAGAAAAGAAAGGAACTTTCTACTCAAAGTGTTTACTTGCTCATGAAGACAGCATAAATGCCCCTAGGACCAGTATCATCGGGCAGTTGAACAGCATTCTGGGTAATAATATGTCATAGGTAATAAATATCTGCAAATTTCCCTCTGGATTAATAAAGATTTATCATAATTTTTTTTATAATCTTAATATAAGAAACTCTTACTAAGAAACTAATATACTGTAAGAAATTTATTGATCCCATATGTTTAACATCATTGAATATCATTTTATCGTTATAAATATTAATATACAAGTTGTTCAAGGTGTTCATGGTGAAGTTTTTTTTTTTCAGTGTTTGCAAATACTGTTATCATCGCAGTCTCATTACTGGTAAAAACAGTTGCAGTTTAAAATATTTACTTTAATGATTAAAATTGTGTTTTTGTGATTTTTGTAATGTTTCAATAATAGTGTTCAGCCTGATCTGTTCACTTTTTTTCTGAACAAATTATTTGCAAAAACCTTTCAGTAGGAAACGAACCCAGTGTCACCTAGAGCCACCTTTTCACCTTGCGCTCCAATACAGCATCAGTTTTCCATCCAAAAAAAGTTTCATATCTGACTTTTTATGATTTTTTTTATTTCACAACTACACAAAATAAAAACAAGCCATAAGAACGTTAAAAAAAAATTAGTAACAAGTTCCACAGCTTTTTTATAATAACTAAATCTTTAATCTTAAGTTGACTCAACTTATAACTCAAATATTTAAGTCAGCTCTAGTAGTATTGGTTGTGGCTCAGTTAATTATATTTGTCTAAGGTTGACCAACTTTTATCTACTTGAAAAGGTAAGCTGTCTCCCATTGTAGCCCACTGATGTAGAAAACTTCACCAAGTTTTTCAATAAAAACAAGTTGGCCAAACAATACTCTGACAATTAAAACACAAACTTACTTAAAAAACTTTACTTTTCTAAAACTAGTCAAAGTTACAACAGAGATCTGCATAAAACAGGAGAATACAGGATCTATTTTGCTTAAAGGTCAATAAAATACCAGAATAACACCAGATGCTTATCAGTCTCTTACTGATCCTTTTATATTACAATATCAAAACCATTTTTAAAAATAGCAAAGAGCAAATAGTATTGTTTTCCCCATATGTATCAGACACAGAAAAGAGTCCGTGGCAACATGAGTTTATTTGTGAATGCAAGGACAGCGTGTCTCTCCAAGTCCAACAGAAATGGTTTGGATGGCTTCATAGTGTAGTCCAGTCCTTTTGGAATTCAATGTTCAGAGCACAGACCTGTCCAAACATCACTCCTAAAGCTGCTGCATTGTCTCCCAGACCATCCAGGACTGCAGTCACCTCTCCAACAGCTTGTTCAGGCTCCTCCAGTAGCTCTAAAGGCCAGCCGTCACCCCTCTGACCCCATCCTCCACAGCAGAGATCTGGTTAAAGAGAACAAGAGACGTCTTGTGAAGACAAAGATAAATGAATTTCACAGAATATCTAGTTATGATAGAAAATAAAATATAATAGTAAAGCTATATACCACCAGAGAGTGTAAAAGAGTTTCTGGAATTCTAATGATGGGTTAAAGCTACGTACTGCTTCATATTTAAAAGGATTTGATATTTTCAAGGGTTTTATTTTGTCATTCTCACTGATATAACATTACATTACAAAATTACTGTCTTTAAAAAGTAATCAGTTCCATTACAGCGTTACTGTCTGATGAAAGTAACTAGTTCGAGTACTTTTCCATTGCAGAAAATTAAAACTTCTTTGTGATTCCTCATGCATGTTGTTTTAGTCAAAACCTTTATAATTATTCTACCATCATCACTCAGCCAAGTTTGGCCCATAATCTGTTAACTACTAATACCCCTATCTCACCTACGGGGTTTCACGTGAGTTTTGGCGCAGTGATTATGTTTCCATCTTTCCATGCATTGGGCTTTGATAGGGGAATAACAGCAGGAGTAACAGAGGGGAGAGGGTTATCAGGGGCGGGGCTTGTAGGACAACTTTCACACCCACACCCCCACACACACACACACACACACACACTAACGGAATCACTGCTGTAAGGGATATAAAATCTGGCAGTTTTTATATCCCTTAACTTAGCGAGTCCTGAAGCGCCACTACTCCTTAACTATTAAACGCTTCAGGTTTTTCTCGAACTTATAAATCATGTGATTGCATCTCAGGGAAGGTAAATTGCTGGCTCAACTTGATTCTTTTAGTTTATTCGGTCTGTGTCTCTAAAGTTCTCAAGAACACAATGTTACCTGTTGGTTCAACAAATACCAGTGTAAGAAGTTGGTCCAACAATACAATATTAATTCATTCAACATTTATCTAGTTGGATTTTTTAGTGTACTGCAGCATGACACACCTGTAAATTCAACAGTGCAAAACTAATATTACAATAGGCTGCCGCATTGCAGTAGTTACTGTTGTGTTCATGTAACACTCAACATTCAACATTATAATATGTATTTAATATGCAGCATAATTGTTATACGTCTCTTCTAGGTTTTGTATTGATATTTTAGTGGTGGAAATATTCACAGTGTGTTATAAAATGTGGAAGTATAATCTGCGGTCAAGGATTGTTTATTTTATTATAGTGGTGGAAATGACACTTTAATAGGAACACTTGCGAGCTGTTAAGCTTTACATTCTTGTTTCTTCAGAATGTGATCAACATCTTCTCAATGAGCTTGATGACGTTGTCCATTTCAGACTGCTGATCATCTGGGATTTTTATTTTCACCCGCTTCTAAAGTTCACACAGAATGGTTCAAAATCCAGTGATTTGTAATATGTGATTGTGTGTGTGTGTGTGTGTGTGTGTAGATGGCAGATGCCATGGAGATGATGATCCTCAGTATCTTGGCCCCTCAGCTGCACTGTGAGTGGAAGCTCTTCAACTGGGAGGTGGCACTGCTCACTTCGGTAATGATGATGATGATGATGATGGTGATCATGATGATGATTGTGTGTGTGTGTGTGTGTGTGTGTGTGTGTGTTTTCTGCCCTCTTTTCCTTCTATTTAATTTTTTCCCTAGTGGCAGCTTTTGCAGTTTTCCCATCTCCTACCTCTTCATCTTCTGTGTTCTTCTCCTTCATATTACTTAGCCGTCTCCCTCTCCCTACTTTATTTTCTTTTTCTTCTGTCTGTATCTACCTTTTTAATTCCCCCTTCCCTTCTTTAACTTTCTATCAGTTCACTCTCTTATTAATCTTCTTTTCATTCCTTGTTTGTGTTTTCTGTACCCTTTCCCATCCTAATCATAAATCATCATCTCTATTTTGGTCATGTTTGTGATTTGTCTGTCTTCACTCTTTACACTACTGTATATCTCCCTCACTTTCACTCTCTCCCTCTCTGGTGTAGGTGGTGTTTATTGGCATGATGATCAGCTCTTCATTATGGGGGAACATATCTGATAAATATGGACGAAAAACAGTGAGTATCAGTCAGAGAAACCCCGGATCATAACACCGTCTCCAGAGGCTTGTACAGTGGTCGCTATGCATGATGGGTACATCGCTTCATGCTCTTCCCTTCTTACACTGACATGCTCATCGCTCTAGAATAGAGTCGATCTGAACTCATCAGACCACAGGACCTCTTTCCATCGCTCCAAAAGTCTAATAATTATCCTTACTAGCAAACTGAAGATATTCTAACTAGGGCTGCAACTAACGATTATTTTAATAATCGATTAATCTGTCAGTTTTTTTTCTTTCGATTAATCAATTAATCAGATAAAAGCCAAAAACCAAGAAAAGCATTCATTTCCAACCCTTTATTTAAAAACAGAACTAAAATCTTTAGAAAGTGCACAAACATGTTGCTCCTTAAGCTGTTGTAATAATAATAAAATAAAATAAAAATGGACTAACACAAAAAACATAGACATGTATGCTTTACATCTGCCAAATATATGGAACCTTGGATTACGAGCATAATTCGCTCTGGAAGCGGATCGTATTCCAAAACACTCGAAAACCAAATTTAATTTTTTAAAAACACACTAATGGAATGACTGCTGTAAAGTAAAAATAAAACAAATTACCCTGCAGTTTACCTCTGAAAAGAATTTCAGTAATTTCAGTCATTATTATTATTATTATTATTATTATTATTATTATTATTTTAGGAATAAAATATTTTTTTAATATATAAATGAATTATATAAATTCTTTAAAAATGCATAAATTACAATTATAAATTGCAGAGATTTTTAATCAGGTACAACATTCTGGGATATGCTCAAATTATTTTGCCTCAAAATATTTAGTGTTTTTTTTTTATGTCTATACATTTTCTTTACATTTACACTTTATTAACTTTATGCGCTAGTCCTAATTGAATACGGAGCCGAATCTGGAAGGACAATCTCCCAGTTGGTCACCATCTGCCGTCTGCGTACCTGTTACACAGTCAAAGTGCTTTAGTTCTGCTGGGTTTGAAGTGTCAGAACATTTAAACAGCAGTGTCCGGTCTCGCCCGTCATCGTGAGGAGAATTCTAACTCTCTTCAGTGAATCAGATCATCTGTCTCGACTTGCCAAAAATGGATCAGTCGTTCTTGACTGCCAAATGGCACGTTGCCTGTTTAAACACAAACAAACAAACAAGAGCAACAAAAAAATCTACATAACAGGGCCTTGCATAAGTACTGACTTTTTATAAAATGGATTTTATATCATTTAGCTACGAATAATAGAGCACGTAATAAAAAAAGAAATTAAAGTTGTGATTGCACATGTACGGTATAGCCCCTTAATTAGTCCGGGTACAAACCCCTGCCATCAGAAGGTGATAATTAGCTCAGTGGGTTTGACCTGTATGTAACTACAGTATCTTAATACTGTAGTAATCTTCTGTTCCTAGAATAGCGAGCAGCTTTATAAAACCAAAATGTAAAAGAGATGTTTAAATACTTGATGATGTGATCCAGTCTTGGATTTGTCCTCGTCATGATGAACATTCGTGTTTCCCCTTTATTGTGAAGGCCCACAATCAATGAACCTTTCTGTGCCGGACCTAAACATTTGATCCGATATCCTTTTAATATCCTATTATCTTCTCACAATAAAGTATTGATGTGTTTACAGCAGTATTTCCTTATAAATACAGATTTCATATGCTTGTGTTTCAGGGTCTGAAGATGAGTGTTTTGTGGACTCTGTTCTACGGCATCCTCAGTGCATTCGCTCCTATCTATGGTTGGATTCTGTTTCTCAGAGCTCTGGTCGGTTTCGGTATTGGAGGAGCGCCTCAGTCGTAAGTTCCCCTCACAGTCACAGTATATGAGATCAGAGCACAGTAGTTACATTAGTGCTGTGAGACACTGACAGGCTTTATATGTCTCAGAGGACCACATGCCAGCCATCACCCTCTCTGGTTGGTTGGTAGTGGGTGAGAAATGATCAACGATTAAGACAAACCGCGTAGGTGAGATAGGGGTATTATATTTTATTTAGCTTTTATGGAAGAAGCCGCCAGAGAAATGTTTAGTAAAGTATTCCACCACTGTAATATTAAGATAGGAAACATGATTTAAGATTTCACTTGGGGATGGTAACAGTAATGTCGTACCACCATGTCAGTGATTATATTTGCTAGAACAGTACAGTTTCATTCCTTATAAACTTCTTTAAAAAAAAAGTCACACACTGTTCGACTTCAGTCAGTCACCTTTAGCTTTATCCCAGTCTGCGTCTCTAGAGGCTTGTACAGATGTGCATCAGATTATGGGCTCCTGTTCTCACCCTGACACAACATCACTATACGGTATACAGTCAGTCTGGACTCATCAGACCATGTGATCTTACTCCAAAGTCCAATCTTTATACTCCGTAGCTAAATCAAGCCTTTTTCTGATGAATCACTCACTAACAAATGGTTTTCTGATGACCACACGGCTGTTCAGACCCAATCCTGTCATTACACTGTCATTATATTCCCATATAACCATAATTTACTGTTTTTTTTTCTCAGATTGTTACATTCTTATCTTGTTATATAACGTTTCCCCTCCACAGATCGTTGGCATTAATGCTGCTTTCATTAAATATGAATCCACTTTATAATTGCAGGTGTCGCGGGTAATGAAGCGAGGCAGTATGAAGCGAGCGTAGACCTTTACAGTACCTAGACTCTGTGCTGACTAATGATGCACAATAAACGTAGGACTGAGAAACAGGAACTGTGAGTTGCGAGAAATACATACGGACTATTGAACACAACAACGAGCAGTTTGCTTAACAATTGCTACTGTAGATAAAGCACTACACAGAGAGATATAAAAATGTGAATTTAAATAGACAGAAAATACACACACACACACACACACACACACACACAGTTGAGTGTGATCAGGGATGTGTGATTCGCTGTGGCTGATTAGAGGTGGAGTCCAGTGTGTCTGTGGTGCTACAGTACCATGATAGTAGTGAAGACCTTGTAGACTGTCTGGAATTCTATTTGTTGAAGACAAACATTTTGATCTTATTTACTGCACCTTTGATCTTTTTGCATTGTTACACTGCACTGTAATATTTGCACCAATAACTTCTCGTTGTTTTTCTTCTTCTTCTTCTTCTTCCTTCTTCAGAGTGACGTTGTATGCCGAGTTTCTGCCCATGCGTTCCAGAGCTACGTGTATTCTTCTCATTGAGGTATCATTATTTTATATATATATTGCCTTTATACTGAAGCTGTCTCATTAAGTCGTGTACATTATTTAAGTTCAGAATTTAAATTCAGTTGCACAAAAAGAATCTTATGAGCATTTTTGCTTTTTTAAAATGAAATACACTCTACAGTTAAACCTGGGATTGCGAGCATAATTCGTTCCGGAAGTGTGCTTGTAGATCAAAGCACTCGTATATCAAAACGAATTTCCCCCATAAGAAATAATAAAAACTCGAAATGACTTTGCGCGGGTGAGTCTCTATTCGGTAAACTGGTGTGTGTGTGTGTGTGTGTGTGTGTGTGTGTGTGTGAGAAAGTCGTCCTAGACATACACACACATACAAACATAAAATACAAGATGTTTTACACGCACATACGTGGTCACGTGTTATAGTAAACAGTACACCCTCGCACGGATGTTAACTATATGGGTGTCGTACGCGCACTAAGACCCAGCAGGGGAGACGATTACCCACAACTCCACAGCGTGTGAGAGAGGAACCATTGACTCAGTTGTGATCACGTCAAAACATGAAGTGCATGCGTGTCACATGATACTCTGTGATACACATATATCAAGACTGGCTCGTTTATCAAGTCACAATTTATTATGATTTATCTGCTCGTCTTGCAGAACTTCCACTGTATTAGAATTTGAAATTGTACTACATGTACACTTCGAATATACAACACTGAGCATACGCACAAGCATTTGTTGTGTGTGTGTGTGTGTGTGTGTGTGTGTGTGTGTGTGCAGGTGTTCTGGGCTCTGGGCACGGTGTTTGAGGTGCTGCTGGCGATCCTGGTAATGCCGACGCTGGGGTGGCGCTGGCTGCTCGCTCTGTCCACAATCCCACTCTTCATCTTCGCCATCCTCTGCTTTGTAAGTTCTGCTATGATCCAGCCAAAAACACACACCATCAGGACTGAGCATGCGCCTTATTTTGTGTGTGTGTGTGTGTGTTTAGTGGCTGCCTGAGAGTGCCCGCTATGACGTGCTGTCTGGAAACCAGGAGAAAGCTTTGAACACGCTCAAACGCATCGCTACAGAGAATAAAGTCCCCATGCCACTTGGCAAACTCATAGTGGCGCGGCAGGTAGCAAAAGATATTGATTCTACCCTATTGTATTTTTTCGTGTTTTATTCTATAGTGTGATTTCATACTTATCTGATGTGTGTATCCTTACAGTTTGTATGTCAGATGTGAGATGTTTTTAACCATCTCTTTGTTTCCTCATCAGGAGGACAGGGGGAAGATTAAGGACCTGTTCCTGCCTCATTTCCGCTGGACTACAGTTCTCCTCTGGTTCATATGGTGTGAAAGACATTACACACACACACACACACACACACACACACACATCAGTAATCAGTCACTACTAGGACTTTGAGATTATTTAAAACACTTATTTCATCATTTTATTCTGTATTATGAGACCGAGAGAGAAAAAGAGAGGCGTAACCAGAAGGTCTACAGCTTTAAACAATGTTCTGTATGTCTCAGGTTCTCGAACGCGTTCTCCTACTACGGCCTCGTCCTACTGACGACAGAGCTTTTCCAGGAGGGCGGCGCCTGCGGACGTGAGTCCTGCCTGATTTCTCCTCACAACTCACAGCTGATCGACTTCTTTCATTTTTTTTATTTATAAGATATTCATTCATATTATAAACACTTGAAATTCGCCGTTGAAAATCCGGATTAAGTGACAACTATACAAGTTTGAAGTTTCAAATGCAGCTCTCTGCCTCCCCCTAGAGACCAACGGCAGTAAAACAGAGCCAAGGTGTAACCTGGAGTGCAAGTACCTGAACTCGGACGATTACAAAGACCTGCTGTGGACTACGCTTTCAGAATTCCCAGGTGCTCTTTACACTGATGACACACACACACACACACACACACACACTGCTCAAATAATCTCTCCAAGATTACAGTTGATAGCATGGTTTATACGAACCGGCGCCACAGTGGCTTAGTGGTTGGCATTGTTACCTTACACCTCCAGGGTCCAAGTTCGATTCCCACCACAGGTCTGTGTGCATGGAGTTTGCATGTTCAAGTCTAAAGACATGCAGATTAGGCTGATTGGCATTCCTAAATTGCCCGTAGTGTATCTCATTGTGTGTGCCCTTTCATGGATTGGCACACTATCCATGCCCTAGGGTCAGACTCCCTGGGTTAGGCTCCAGGCCCCCCACGACTCTGTATACAGGATAAAGCGATACAAACGATGAGTGGGCGGCACGGTGGTGTAGTTGTTAGCGCTGTCGCCTTGCACCTCCAGGGTCCGGGTTCGATTACCGGCCAGGCTCGATTCCTGTCTCTGTGTGCATGGAGTTTGCATGTTCTCCCCTTTCCCGTGCTTGGTGGGTTTCCTCCGGGTACTCCGCTTTCCTCCCACAGTCCAAAGATATGCAGGTTAGGCTAATGAACATTCCCAAATTGCCTGTAGTGTGTGAGTGGATGTGTGAGTGTGTGTGACCTGCGATGGATTGGCACCCTGTCCAGGGTGTACCCCGCCTCGTGCCCTAAGCTTCCTGGGATAGGCTCCAGACCCCCCGCGACCCTGAATACAGGGTATAGAAGATGAGTGAGTGAGTGAGTGAGTTTATACCAAAAACACTGTGGAAATATTTATTCAAATGATTTTGTCTGTAACTTCCAGTAGTGCCAGCTGTAAGGCTTATACAATATTACTGTCTTTTTGTTTACATGCTACTGAAGGAGATTTATTCACGGTTAATGTGCTGCAGGTCTTCTGGTGACGCTGTGGGCAATCGATCGGCTGGGGAGGAGGAAGACCATGGCGCTGTGTTTCCTCGTCTTTTCGATCTGCATCGTGCCGCTCTATGCCTGCGTGGGCAGGTACTGTAGATACCACGCTTTTTTTCCCCTTTCTGTTCCATCCTACTCATCTACTCAATGTTTGGATTGGCGTGAATTGTAATTATGGCGATTCTACAGTATGCAAGAAATACAAACTGTTTGCTGTGCAACTAAAAATAAATTCCAAAAACATCTAGAATTTGAATGCAGCCAGAGATTATCAGAGTATATTTACATTTAAAGCAAGAATAATACAGCTGAGCGTTACAGTAGCTGGATCAACACAATGCTTCATGGAACAAGAAGCCTTCACTGTAATCATGTGACTAGGGCTTGACATTTTATAAATACTAGTTACATACAGTGATATAACTATGCAAACAGTTCTGATTGTGTGTGTGTGTGTGTGTGTGTGTGTGTGTGTGTGTGTGTGTGCTGCAGGACGTCTTTAACAGTGCTGATCTTTATTGCGAGAGCATTTATTGCTGGAGGTTTCCAGGCAGCTTACGTTTACACACCTGAGGTACGTTTGTCTCACACACACACACACACACACACACACACACATACACACACACGTACACACACTGCACACTCGTTACTTATGTTTCCTTCACCCTTTAACTCTGCTTTATGCTGATGTTGAACTTTGAGCTGCACTTAAACACCACCAGGGTTGAATATTGGCCAATACGAGCGCAGTCTGGATTTTACAAGTCAGTTTAATTCAATTCAATTCAATTTTATTTATATAGCACTTTTAACAATGTTTATTGTCTCAAAGCAGCTTCACAAAAATGAAAGAAATTTAAAAAAAGAAAATAATTGGAAGTGTGTATGTATGAGAAAAATGTGTCTAGATAATAATGAGATGAATGAATGAATGATGAATGAAATGTCTC
>JAQMYL010000014.1:7383401-7398736 GCA_030014365.1 Clarias pachynema | reverse complement strand
AATCTTAATGCTTCAGCATACCAAGACATTTTGGACAATGCTTTGCTTCCAACTTTGTGGGAACAGTTTGGGGAAGACCCCTTTTCTATTCCAACATGACTGTGTCCCAGTGCACAAAGCGAGGACAATAAAGACATGGTTTAATGAGGTGGAAGAACTTGACTTTTTTTTTTAACCCTCAGGATGAACTGGAACGGAGATCCCGAGCCAGGCCTTCCCGTCTAACGTCATAAATGCCCTACAGAATGAATGGGGATGAATTCTCACAGAAAGACTTAAAAATGTTGTGGACAGCCTTCCAAGAAGAGTGGAAGCTGTTCTAGCTGCAAAAGGGGGACCAACTCCATATTAAAGTGTATATATTTGGATTGAATGTCATTGCAGGTTTGGCCAAATCCTAATGTGTGTAGAGGAATGACACAAGCCCCAATACAATCATGCAAAAGAAAAAAGAAAAATAAGACAGAGGATTAAGATCAGCCTCTACATACTGGATATAGTGTGACCTTAATGTTGGAAAGCCACAGCAGCCAGTAGCATTACCATCACATGTCCTGATGCTGTACTGTGTGTGAGTGTGTGTATGCCTCATCATTGCCCCTCTGTAGGTGTGAGCTCCAGCAGCCTGACTCAGCCCCGCCCCCCCCCCTTCCCCCCCATTAAGCAATCGCTATCTTCAAAGAAAAGCCTTTTCATTCAAACACGTTTTGCGAATGTTTTCCTTCCCCTACGCTCGGTTTTGTAAACACAGTTGGAACACGATGGAAAGAAGAACCCAGACTTCCCAAAACTTACTCTTATTTCTTCATCTGAAAATAAGCTGGGATGAAGAGAACAGAAATGAACTCCCCTCTGTGCAGTATCTGAGTAGAGTGTAACTGGAGCTGCCATGAAATGCCCCCCTCCCTCCCTGGATGTTATACACTGTGTCCCGGCTCCATATAAATTCAGCCACATAAACACAGGACAAAATACTAGTAAGTGCTGCAGGTTTGGTGTCTGTAACCTTTTCCTAATCAGAGTTAGACAGGGGAGGGGGGGCATTTCGTGGCTGCTCCAGTTACACTCTACTTAGATACTGCACAGAGGGGAGTTCATTGCTGTCCTCTTCATCCTAGCTTATTTTCAGCTGAAGAAATAATAGTAAGTTTTGGTTCTTCTTTCCAGCCAGTGTTGAGTAGGAGCAGGGGAGCATCATGGCAGGATTGGTGTAATTTTTTTTTCCGGACCAGAATAAGGCGAGGGAGGCTTCATGCAAAGCGCCACAGTGATCACATCCCAGCCGCCGGAGATGCCAAGAGCTGCTTGGGGCCATTTTCACTCGCTGTTAAAGACCTGAGCCGCCTTTCTGCACCGATCTGGGCTGCTTTTTGGGATTATCAGAGGCGTGACAGCATGGCTTTGGTAACGCTGCAGAGATCTCCGACCCCGAGCACGGCCAGCGCGAGCACCGCCAACGCCGAAACGGTGAGCCGGGAAACAGGAACAGGAAAGGCAGGGTTTAACGGGACGCGGGGATATGTAGGAGGCCTGTGTGTGTGTGTTAGTGTTAGTTACCGGGTTGCAGCTTATAACATGTGCTCGTTATATTCGTTAGAAAAGCACCAGGGTCACGCAACGACATTTAACGTATTCTGCGCGTGCAGCAAATAATATAAGGCAGCTCGTGCTTCCCGGTTAATCACTGGCTAGCTTGCTAGCGTCGGCATGTCGACAACACCTACTGTAGCTCCAGCCGTGTGTATTCTGTCTTAAATCAAATGACACCGAGTTAAATACCTGACTTGACATGGTAGACTGCCAGTTTTATAACATTTCAACCTTAAACATTAAGCATTCTCGTTATTTACTCCTCAGCCCTCATCTGTATTATGGTGAATGAACTAGCCGGTGATGTAGCACAGCGCCCTACCTGTCAGTCCTACTCACATCTCAGCTAGCCTGGGCTAGCCATGGACATATTTATATACATATTGAAATATATCAAATAAACATTGTCTAATAAATCACATGACCAGATTTTACAGCAAATTGTGATTTCGTGTCCAATAAAGGATGAGCAAGTCTGTTTGGTGAGGAAATACAGTGTACATTTAATTCCTACACAGATTTGTAGTGTAGATGGATAACATTCTATTTGGATCACAAACGCATATATACAGTTTATATTATATTCAATATAGATGTACATTCTCTCAAAAAGGACTTGGTATAATGAACAGAAATCCTATGATGGTAAAAACAAAGCCAAAGTCTAAAATTTGAGGTTAAATCAAAATACACCATAATATACAGGATGAACATTAGCATCTGACATCTGAGGTAATCTATGATAATATAAGAGATGAGAATGTTACTTATAGTATAAAGTCTAAATCTAGTATAAAATCTTAATATCGCATATATTCAATGAAAATTTTAACTATAATTAAATCTGAAGTCTTAAATAAAATCTTCATCCATCCATCCATCCATCCATCCATCCAATCATCTAGGAACCTTGGTAGTCCAATTAGCTCCTGTGAAGGCCAATGGTGATTACCATTGTATTTATGCCCATTTTACGACAGTGGTAGGATCTCCAGTCAACATACACACTACGAGCAATTTGGGTACAACATTTATCCTAATCTGCATGTCTTTAGCCTGTAGAAGGAACCCACCAAGCACAGAGAGAACATGCGAGGAGGGAATTGGACACTGACCCTGGAGGTGCAAGGCGACAGTGCTAACCGCTAAGCCACAGTGCCGCCAAAATCTACATATATCATAATTTAGAAGATGAAAAATTTAATGTAGCATAAACTACATAAAAATTTAACTTTAGCATAAAATATGTCTAAATGTGAACCACATTTTGTATAAATTAAATCATAATTATGCTACAAAAGGTAAAATTTTTCGGACATGTCAATGATGAGGAAAAAACTGTACATGTTTAATTTTAAGAAGAAAACTGACTTGATGAATAAACCCAGTAGCATCTCTTCTTCAACAATACACCACCGTCTTTCGTCTCTAACTGCTTGTATGAACGTGTACAAATCTTAATACAAGACATAAAAATAGGGACTTATTTCGGATTGTATGTACACACTTGTGATTACACACCGCATGTCAGTAATTTGCTAGATGATGTATTGTGATATAGTTTAGCATAAAGTTCTTTTATGTTGACGTTCATGAGAACTGTGAGATCTTATGATCAGGACATTGTGAAAAGGCCTCTGTCATTGCAGAAGATTTGGTTATGTTACCACAGCTATTTCATGATGCATACACACTCACACCTTCTATTTGCTATGACCCATGACCCACTGACTTTGAATATGCACCTGACATTTTCCTGTGCAATGAACCATTTAACCTCATCCACACACAATACGGCTGATTCCACGTTACCTTCTAAGGTTTGATTAGTAATGCAGTCTACGTCATGCCTTATAACAATAATGCGTTTCATCTGTTTCTCATACGATTAACTATAACCGTGACGCCCATTCGTCTGTAACTGTAATGGTTCTCTGAGGAGCATCGGGCATCCTTTTGGGAAGAGATAACGGCTGCACAGGCGTAAAATGGCTCAGGTTGTGTCTTAATGGCATCACATGACCTTTTGAGAGAAACGTATCACCAGCGTCTGTCATTATTATTGAAAGTACGAATACAGTGCTCTGTTTATTGATAACGATGCTAGGGATTTGTTAATTTACATTTATTCCAGGTTGTGTATAGTAATTTTCAAAATCTTGCTATGACGTCATTTTACATTCGGCTGCAGAATGGCAGATTCATCAGTAGAGGGCGCAAGCAACACATGCTCACACTGAGCCGCAGTGTAAACAAAGCAGGTTAGGTGAGACACACTATTTTACAGTCTGACATCCTTTACAGATGTCATAGTCTTAAGGTATTATGTAAAGTATTGCATGTGTGTTGCAATGTGCAATGCTGGTTTTCACTTTCTGGTCTCAGGAACTGGGCTGTAGTTTAAAGGTGTGTAACAGGTTGCGTATACGTCACTGATTTGGAATCACTGGTTCATTAGCGCATCGAAAACAAATGTTCCATTTGGGAAGATTGCGCTGCTGTACTACTGATGTCATTCCACCCTAAGGGACTGTAGTACTGTTAAGGAGGAAGGGAGTAGTGGGGGCTACTCCCCTTAACATGAGTGAAGTGGTCTGTCCCTGGTGAGGGTGGGGCTGCTCCATCATCTTACTGCTAACACACATACACACATTTGGATTTTGCAGAATATCCCATCCAATAGAGAGACTCAGAGCTGCAGTGATGTCATCTCCTTACACCATTAGAGAGAGAGAGAGAGAGAGAGAGCGCAAAATACCCACAGTATTAATGGAGCATTAGGAGGTGAAAAATGAGAAAGACAGTATGCATGTGTGTGGGGGCATGTGTGTAGTACAACTGCGTGATAGAATGATGTAATATTATGCTAATGATGTATATTTAAATGATACCGAAGAATCATATTCTGCAAGAATTGTAAAGAAATAAGTGAAGAATAAACTTTGCTACTATTTCCTACAATAGCAAATCTTTTCTCATATACAGTCGAAGTCAGAATTTACATACACCTTGGCCAAATACATTTAAACTCCAGTTTATAACAATTCCTGGCATTTAATTCTAGTAAACCTTCACTGTCCTAGGCCAGTTAGGATCACTACTTTTATTTTGAGATTGTGGAATGTCAGAATAATAGTAAAGAAACAGAGATTTTAGCTTTTATTTCTTTATCACATTTCCAATGAGTCATAGAGTTTGTTAATATTGCTTTTAAATTGTTAAACTCAGATCAAATGTTTTAGGTAGCCTTCCACAAGCTTCTTACAAAAGATTCCTGGAATTTTAGCCGGTTTCTCCACACAGAACTGGTGTAACTGAGTCAGGTTTGTAGGGCCGGGGCTTACACACGCTTTTTCAGTTTTGCCCACAGATTTGTTTTATTGGATTGAGGTCAGGGCCATTCCCTTTGAGGTCTTTAAGGCATTTTGCCACAACTTTGGAGGTTTGCGGAACGAAGCTTTAACTTCCTGGCCGATTCTCTTCTCCTGAGATGTTCCTTCAATATATATCCACCTAATCGTCCTTCCTCATGATGCCATCTATTTTGTAAAATGCACCTGTCCCTCCTGGAGCAATGGGACAGTTCATGATTGGGAATGTGCAAGCCACACCCTTTCTCCTTCAGACATGATTGTGACCAAAAAAAAAAATCAGATCCAAGGACATTCCTTCAAAAAGTGAGATCTGTGTCTCCATGTGCAGCTGCAACCCGTCCTTTGTTGGTTTTTCAGGTTATGTTGATATCGGTCTCATTTTACTGTGGATATAGATACTTTTCTACCCGTTTCCTACAGTGTCTCAGAAGCTCCTTTCTCTCTGCTCTTGGATTGATTTGCACTTTTCATACCAAACTATAAAAAATAAAAAAAAACAATAATTAATAATGTTGTGCTATATAAATAAATTTATAATTTCATTTAATATTGTGGAACATCCATGCCAATCGTATTTTGGTATAGTAAGCACAGAAGTCGCACAATCTAGTATTTCAATAAGTATTTCATAGCGTATGGTTCGGATTGTTGGCAGGTGAAACACATTAATCAGAGCAGTAATTATCCAAAAGCTCTCAAAGTGTTTGCTTATTTGAATCCAAAAGGCGACTTATTTTGTACAACATAAACAGCTGTTCTTTCACAAGCCTCTCTTTTACACTGTCTTGAAGTTAATAAGACAAAGCAAAAACAAGCGTGTCAAGTAACAGGGAAACTGCAAAGCACAGTCCTCTGTCCTGTTTTGGAAAGTTACAGGTATATCTCTGATCTGTCCAAAACACTGACACTGGAAACGTCTTCCAAAAATGCTAATGATAAATGTCTCCTTACAGAAAATGTTGTAAAACTGTAACAATGATAAACAATTTTTTTTATGTAGAGTGTATGCCGTTCATATTCATAATGAGATTATGAAAGTGTAGAAACTTAATCATTGATCAGTTAATCAGAACTGAGCACTCAAAAGCATAGTTTTTGTTCAGTTTTAATTGTCAAACACGCCTTATTTCTTGTGTAATAATTTCTTCTTATTTCTTGTGTACTGTGAACAAGTTCACAAATGCACTTTAACTTCCCTTTTTCTAATCCAACATTTATTTATAGCTTTGAGTAACAATTATATTTGTGTTTGTAGGCTTAGAAATATAGCTGATTAATGTGAATTGATCTCCATGGTCGTTCCTGATTTTAATTTCTTTCTTGCTAAATGCGTCCAAAATACTGTATGCAATAATAACCTCATTTAAACAGTTGATACTGAGATGTATATCTGCTACTTATGATCTGTAAAGCCTTTATAACGGCTCTAATCTGAGGTGCTGGTTGTTAATTGGTGATTTCTGAGGCTGGTGACACTAAATGAACTTCTCCTCTGCCGCAGTAGAGGTAAGTTCTGGTTTTGTTTTCCTGGGAAGGTCTTCATGAGGGACGGTTTCATCGTGGTGCTCGATGGGTTTTGCAAATGCACTTGGCAACACTGTTCTTGCAAGAGCTATTCTAGAAAGGCTGACCTCCGTGTCTTAACAATAACAACTGATGTAGAAAATAAATCACAAAAAACCCAAAGAAATTTGCAAGTGATCTCAAACTTTTGAGTGGTAGTGTATACTTTTAGTAGCTTTTAATGCTGTAAGAAATATAGCTACTTGAGACAAATCAGACAACAAACATTAGTGTCACTGAATCGAATCCAGTCGAATTGCCTGGCTACCTGTGATTCACAGCTTTATTGATTAGGTTGCCAGGACCAATCCTTTTCCCAAATGTCCATCATTCCATCACCTGCAGCATAAATGGTATAAGACAGTTCAGTCGTTTTATCCACGGGAACTGATTGGCTGTTGAAAACAAAGCATCAAGTCAGATGTAGATCCCATCAACATGATCATCTCACACACACACACACACAATCAACCTAACGTATGCATTGACAGCAATCCTGCAAGTGTTGCTGCTTGCTAGTCAGTAAAGCCCCTGAAGTGTGAGATGACTCAGCGTTTTCTGCTGAGTGAGAGCTGGGCTTGGGATGGGGAAAGGTGAAACATGACGCTTATTTATTTACAACTTTCTTGTGAGTGCACCTTCAAATGAAGACGCCATATACAGATATTAAAATAGTCAATAGATTTTTTTCGGGGAAGACAATTTTTTTTTCTTTGAAATGGTTAGTACCTGTAGATGTTCATTAGACAGACAGATTCGAGAAGCAAGTGACATGATGTGAAATTATGACTATAAAGACATGTGATTAAAAGGTTATGCAATTATAATTAATGTTAAATGTGTCATTGGAAACTATCTACCGTGATTTATTCCTACAGTTTTCCTTACCGTCAGTGGCCTTTCTGTTTGTAGACACAGTGAGACGGAAAGCAGCATTGTGGGAAAGTGTCTCCTGAGGGTAGTTTCTGGCTGAACCGAGTCGCTTCCCCTTCAGGTGTGGGACGGCTGTTCCTACCTGCGTTTCTTATTGTTCCCTGTTGTGGTTCGTAACCTAATCACCGGTGTTCTGCCCTCCCCAAACAATGAAGGACTATTTTTAAAGCATTTATTGTTATGATGAAATCTTGTTTTTGTGGTCAGGAAACATGTTCCCAACCCCCACATCCAATCTCTGCTCTTAGATAGAGGAATTAGGTATAGGTTTACATTATTCTAAGTTATCAGATTAACAGTTGTACAGTAAAATCCTTACAAAACAACCAGGGCCACAAGGTTAGATTGCATTAACGGATTTTAATCCATTAATCAATTATTCCTTTGTAGATTTGGATAAAAATAAAAGCTTTATCTATTTCCAAGTCTGAACCTCCTCACACAAATGTCCTTGCACCAGTTAAAAAAAAGAAAAAAAACTGAAGTGACTGAAAAAATGTAATGCTGTCCCAGTCGTAATTGCAACTATTTTAAATGCAACACAGAGACCATGCAATTTTATTTTACATTTATAATAAGTTTTTAATTTAAATTCCAGACTCAAGTAAAAAAAGCAAAAAAAAAACACTAAAACTAAATAATAGCACTTGCAGCTACAGTTAATTTGTAATCAGCAACTGGTATTTTCTTGGATGTAATGTTGAGGTTTTGTACTTTTAAACATGAAAAGCTATCTGGTCTAGTTCACTCAGCTAGTCAACAGATTCCCTGTACGTATTTCTACAATTTGGTTATTAGACTGTAAAGTGCTAAAATTTCTCCATAGGTTTCGAATGGCATAATTTGTAGATTATGTTACACACTACATGCTACTGTCGATGAGGTATTTCACACCTGAAATGTAGACTTTTTGCAGGAAACTTTTTAAGATGACTGTCCCTAACAGTACATTTATAAAAATGTAGTGAACTTTAAGTTCTTCTTTCATTCCTGCATGTTCCTGCTCAGAGTAAATCTGTCTCAAAGACTCAAAGAAAATGTAATCTCACGAATAGTGCACAAAAATACTGGCCTGATTGGACATAAAAAAACAGGGTGCGGTCGCATTTTTCATGTGTAGCCTTTTCACAAGTTATCATTATACAGTGAAACCTCAGCGTACAGATGGCATCATACAATTTATTGCCTAAGAAATAAAATTTTGCAAGAAATTTGCAATGGCATATGAACGAACCAAACCAACGCCGGCTAAGTTTTTTGGCAAAACGGCTTTGTGTCAGTGAAAAGCGAAGCGAATTTAATTTAATTAGTCCCAAATTGAGGTTAGGTGATGTTTAATGTCTAAATAATCTATTTTATATTTTACTTAATTTACATGTTTTTCTAATTATTTTGATTGTTTTTATATGAGGAAAAGAAAGATTTTTATTATTTTTTTTGTTTGATCTGGTGTTTTGTAGCTGACCAAATGCATGAATTTGTGTTTTAAATTTTGTACATTTAGCAGACCATAAGCTGACAAATATGCAACTCTGGACCTTGAATTTTAGAGGTTAAGGGCATCTTATACTAAACAACAGTCCGTGAAAATTTCATGCATCTAGCATAAGCAGGTCCAAATTATTAACTTATTAACTTTGTAACTTTTTTCTGTAGCCGGAAACCTACAGTAGCTTTCCAGAGTCACCTTCCTCTTTTTGAGCCGCTATATGTCAGACAGTAATACAGATGCAAATTCTGCGCACTACTTTCTCGGTATACTGTAGTGACATTATTTCCTGAAAGTAGGAAGAAAATCTGAGATGATCAATCAGGTGATTTCACATGGATTGACCTCTCTGCATGTGGGACACAATAGATCAACATGTATACAGTAAAAATAGAACTTATTATATTGCTTTAATTGGTGAGGTGAAAGTGTCAGTTCTTTCTATCATAGTTCTTAATTTTCATGTAACTCTAACACGGGATTTACTTAACATGCGATGCTGCCTTAAATTTTTTTTACAACGAAAGGAACCTTAGGAGCTGCTATCGCCCTAAAACATCTTGGAATGCAGAAGTGGTATAAAGTGCCCATGATAGCACACATCTTGTAATTATCAGCACATTCCAAGTTTGGCAGCATTTTTATCTGAGACCATTTGATCTGATTTATATTTAGATCGACCTGCTTGTATACTTTTTGCGATATGGTATGCAGATTCCTGACACACAAACTGGTGGTCCTTTTTTGGGGGGGGGGGATGTGTTGTGTCCTGCTCTGTTTCATGAACATGGGTCAATATTTTTATTTATTTTTTATTTTTTCCCCTCTCATTACAAATGTTTAACTGTCTTTCTATTTCTGTCTTTCTAATTCAGGATTTCGGGAGTGAGGATGACCGAAGGCTGAATCAAAGGTAAGAAGTCTGAAGTGTGCCTGAATATTGTGTTCAAGTCCCAAATGGAAGCAACTACAATTTATTTTCATAGCAGAGACAGATTACTTAATTTCGGCATGTATGCCCGAATCTTTCTCATGATTTCCCTTGAACACGTAGCTGACCTGCCCACAGTGCAGGTTTGTTCATTCTTTTATAAGAACCTATAATCATATCGAGATGAACAGAGGAGACCAGGTACAGAAGATGGTACGAGTGCTCTGCTTTGGACAGTCTCTCATCAAATGAATTTGGTTCATTAGCAATCGAAAGCGGCCTTTTAATTTTACACCTCCTGCAAAATGCCACTCATGGCTAAGCTCTCCGGGGGCGAGCGTGGCATTTAGAGATTCCTGTTACAGAAAACTTCCATCTTTCTCACATCTGATCATCTGAGTTCTCTTTGAGAGGACGTATGAAGAGTCCCATATGTCGTTGTACGTCTGTGTTCCGAGAACAGGTGGCTCATACACACGCACTACAGTACGTAGTCACTTTTCTACTAGCCAAATTCTTGTTGATTGCTTGCATAGTGAAATCATGCAATAATTGCAGTTTATAATAGAAATTAGCAAATTTTTCAGCAAGTTGTCCAAATATTTTCAGTCACCCCTAGGATGTGCTGTAGCTTTCCTAGTTATAAAAAGCATTTCCTAACAATGACTGGCATTATATTCTTCTCATATCTATTGTTATTATTTTTTGTCTGGTAAATTTCATACTGGATGACAAAAAAAAAAAAAAATTTTTTTTATATATTTAAATTCCACTGCTATGAATTTGAGATAACTAGGGCATGCAAAAAAAAAAAAGATAAGGCATTGCTTAGAGGCTTTCGAACAACTTCCCATGTCCTCTGGGAGAGCGATAGTCAGAGTCAGCGGGTCCAAAAAAACCCCACAACGTCCTTTTACCTTCTGAATGTGGGTCAGCGATGGAAAGCTATCTAAGGTGAAAAGTTTTCCAGTTTGCTGACGCAGTTTTTAGCACCTAATACAGTTTGCTGATGTATTCTGTCTGGAATTAAGGCAAAGCTTGCATGAGATGTCCTCAGCAGATTGGGATTTTTTTTTTCAAAAAAGCTAATCTACATTTGATAGCGTTTCAATATTTGTCCTGCTGGAGGAAGAGGAAGTCTGTAGCGGATGTTAAAGGTTGTGACTCAGGACTGGTTTCTGAGGATCAAGTGACTGTTGTGTTTCTAGCAATCCCTGGGGATGTACAGTCATACTGTATAGACGTTACAGACATGAGGTATTCCTGTAAGATTTCTCAAGGTGCTGCTGCGTAACATTCTCGTATAGTAATGTAAGTAATCTGACATTTTATTTAATCCTATTTATGTTTCCCTTGGATATTTCCTTGGATGGAGTAGGAATGCACATATACAGACTTTTATTACATTTTAGAAAAGGTGATTTTGTACAGCTACTGTAAGTTATGAATGAAGTGCGTCTGTAAGTGTAGTACATCCCGTAAAACTGAAGCTTTGATATGAGCAGTGGTCAAGTCAAACCAGGATTTTTGATTGTGCAGAATAACAGAACACAGTTATGAGAGTAAAAACTCCTTGTTATTTCTCTAATTTCCTGATACACTAATGCACTTACACCAGTGTTTCACTAGTGCTTGGACACCATCAAGGTACGAAAGTTTTCTCAGTCCTCCAGAACCACAATCCGACTGAAACCGTCATCTTCCCTGGAACTCCTTTAATGCCCCGAACATGTGGAAATGTCTCAGAGTGAGGTCAGGACTGTGCAGGGGACGTGATGGTAACTCCCAGGTGTCTTCCTGTAATGTCCAAGTGGTGTTGGTGAATGAGCGCATCACCGTAAGTCTTCAGTAAATGTCGGTCAGTTTTTCGCATTCAATCACGAGTAATTTAATCTTGAGAAAAGTCCCGGTGTGACTTGAACGCCCCACGTTATTTTCACTCATGTAACATTGACTGTAGCATTTCTTTGGTCGGTTGCTTTTATTTCTTTTGGAAGTTTTATCTTGTTAATGTGTTGTAGGAAGATGATGAAGTTCCTTCTTTTGATGGTTATTTTGTGTTGTACACTTCCTCGTTCCTGTAATTTCCTCATTAGATTAGTGTGTATTAAAAAAAAAAAAAAAAATTCTACTTCATAACTTAAGCACACAAAGGTTAACCCGACATACTTCCATGACGGACTTCTAATAGGTAACGCACACTGTATTCTTACTGTAAATCTGATTAAATGAGCACAGCCTGAGCGCGGCACAGAAGGTGTTATTGACCTAAACGAGGTCATCTCGAAAGCAAAAGAAGGATTGTTCTCTCGGAGCGCCGCTCACACCCCCGTACCGGTCTTTCTTTCCATCTTTCTCATTCCTCTTGTGGGTCAGAAAATCTCTGCTTTTTTCCTCCTCCTTTCTCAAAAACAGGATGTTGGAAAAGAGGTCAGCGATTCTTGTGCAGTGAGGCTCAGGACAAAGCCGGCAGTGTCTGGCTCTATATCCTCTGTGGCTCTCTGGGACGGGGTCTGTCCTGGGGGTGTTGTGATAAATACTGAGGTTTTATGATGAAGTCATCTTTAAAAATATCCGTCTAATGTTTTTTTTTAGATAGTTAGGTGGGGTAATTAAATTATTTACCAAATATCTCTGGAATTAAAATTTTGTTTTTACATATGATGACCAGTGATTGAAATATTCATCATCCGGAGATGGCGAGTTTGCATCTCATACATTTAAGGTTTAAGACTATCATGTGTTTCCTCCGAACCACGTGACGCCACCTGACCGCATCTTTTCGAACTGCTCGCTCACACACCGTTGGGGCGGAGTAACACACTCGGAGGACAGCGCTATCTCCTCCTTCCGCTTGCGTGAGCTCACAGACGCCCCTGATTGGCTGTAGAGCCGTGATTAATGTGAGAGCACGAAGTACCTCTCATCCCTCCCCTCTGAGAGAGCTCGGCCAATCAGCTCTCTCTAGACCTCCGGCTGCGAGAGGTTACAGCATCACCCGGGAACCAAACTCGATCTCCGGATGATAGGTCGAGCACTTTACCACTGCGACACTCTGAGGCTCGGACAGTAGAATTTTAAAGTAACTGCTTTTCAAACTAACTGGATCTATCAAAATCGTTGCACCATAAAGCCATTTTAATTTATTATAAAATGCCCGTTTATTGATGGACGATCAAATGCACGTGCGTATCTGTTCACAGTGACATGTATGCTCAAAATGATCCATTCATACTTACTTAGAATTTACCTTAATTTCTCATAAAAGTAGGCGGCACGGTGGCTTTAGTGGTTAGCACAGTTGCCTGGCACCTCCAGGGTCTGGGTTTGATTCCTCTGTCTGTATGCATGGAGGTTGCATGTTTTCCCCCTGTCATTAGTGGGTTTCCTCCGGGTTTCCTCCAACAGTTCAAAGACATGCTAATTTGAACTGGGAAACATTTTTCAGGTTTTACAGACCAGTTAGTTGAGTGACTGAGCGATGAGTTTTTTCTGATCTGATCTTCTCTATTGTTTGTTCCAGCTTTAGATTTCGCTTCAGTTTTTAATCGATTGTGAAGTTAATAAACGTCGTCAACAGGTAAATTCTGCATTGTTTGAAACGACTGGCGCGTGCTTGCCTGCAGACGTGGTGATCTCCCTGACTGGTCCCGACCTGCCTTGTGCTGACCTCATCGATCCCCAAAGCTACAGCTCAGAATTATGCAATGATTAAAATGGTTGAACCCTCATAAATTCCACTGCACTTTCATAGACCTGAAATGCCAAGTGGAACAAATAGATCATTGTAAAAACCTCACAGGGCACGGTGCTCTGAGTGTAAGGTTGGAATGTAAAGTCATCACACCACCATCACGCAAGACACTTCAGCTCGACCGCCTTCGGGATTTTAAAACATTTTACTCTGGTGTTACTGTTGGAAACATTCATGATGGGATTAACAACTCTGAAAATATCACAATTTTAAGGTATTTTTAGGTAGTATTTAATTTTTTTTTGTAATATAGTAAAGTATAGAAATAAAGGCAGAAATCCAGCTAATGATTTGCACCATTGATGTTTGGTCACTGTTACATATTTAGACCAAAAGTATTAAAATGAAGTGTTTGTATGGAGTTTTGGAGTCAATTAAAAAGATCATCATAGACTGCTTGCACTATTTTATATTATATAAAAATTTATCCTAATTGCAATATAACCAAAAGTTTGTGGACACCAGGCTATTACATCTACAGTGTCTGTCCTAACCTTTGTGTTTTTCACTAGATGATGGAGGATGGATGTGAGGATTTGTGTTAACGTAGCTACAAAAGTGTTAGTGACGTCAGTGTGAGCAGGCCTGGTGCACGATCTGTGTTCTGGTTCATCCTAAACCTTGGGTTCAGTGGGGAAGAGGTCATGGCTCTATGCAGGTCACTCAAGGTCATAAATGGCAACCTGGTCAAACTACGTCTTCTTGGAGCTCACTTTGTGCACGGAACATTGCTGTGCCTCATAGTTCCAGCAGGTGTGACGATCAAGTCTGCAAATGTTTAGAATTATAGTGTTTTTTCTTAAATTTTCGATTTTCATCAAGCAATACTTAGAGGCGATACTGAGAAGCGTTACAGCATGGCAACATACACTATATAGACAAAAGTTTTTGGCCAAACCTGCAGTGACATGGGAAGGATGTCCACATGATTTCGGAGTGTTTCTGTGGGAATTCGTGCCTATTCATTCTGTAGAAAATTTATAAGGTCAGGAGGCACTGATGTTGGATGAGAAGTCTCCGCAATCTCCGTTCCAGTTCATCCCAAAGCTGCTCGATGGGGTTGAGGTCAGGGCTCTGTGTTGGGGCCAGTCAAGTTCTTCCAACTCATCACACCATGTCTCTACAGCCCTCGCAGTAAGATTGCGTGAAACACCTGAATGCAATAATTAACAGCTTTGGCCAAATACTTTTGTCCATATCGTGTAAAACGGGCATTAAAAGATCATAAAATATACAAAACATAAGTGGTCACGAGGAGACGACTGATTAGAGCAGAATTCGGCCATGGTTATTTAGCCGTGCATGGTTGGGGTTCAGCACAATTTCCCTGTTAAAACACACCCTATTTGGTAATTCAGTAGACGTGTATCACACTTGCTCGACTCCAGACGTGCAGTAGGTTCCTGTGGTATCCGTATACCCATGATGTCAGGCTAACTGGCCATGACTAGCCTACCACCTTTGTTTTTTTTTGTGATAGGCTTAACCATTACTTTTTTTTTTCTTTTTTTTTTTTAACTGTTCATGAAAGTGTTGAAGCAAGAATGTCTGTTTGGGTTCTACACGATGATATCAGTGAGTGCTGCATGGCTTTGAGCCTGGCAGTGATTTCACCATGTGGGTACAGCGACTGGAGCAGCCAAGCACAGCTATCTGTGTTTTTGTTTGGGTGCTTGCTCATGTGTGTGTGTGTGTGTGTGT
>JAQMYL010000014.1:7367810-7380581 GCA_030014365.1 Clarias pachynema | reverse complement strand
GAATTGAAGTAAAATTATCCACACAATCATTCACCAACACCACTTGTACATTACAGGAACTCGGCTGTACCCTTTGTTTTTGTTTATTTCTTGTTAAACAAGTCAACAACAAGTTAATTACCCAACAAACAATTAAAAAACAGTTTGAGGTTAAGGAATCCCTCCTCCTGCATTATGATTGGATAGAAAAATTCAGTCTCATCTGTTGGTTAGAAACTTAGAGTATTTTTTTTTAAAATATTAATATTTAATATTTGTTAATTATTAAATCTCCGTGTTGGTGTAGAACACGTTTATGTGTAACCTCGTTCACGTGGAATTTAATTGCACACTTAGAAGCGTGTTTTGAAACATGTACAGCGCCATCTGTTGGATTTTGAAATGAACTTAAATTTTTACGTTACAGTAAAGTGTGTGTGGTATGAAGGTGTGAGATCGCGTTTATTAAGTAGATTTCAATTTGCTCTCTCACAAGCATTAAAAATCTACAGCGTCATCTGTTGGATTTTGAGATAAACTCATGATTTTTAAACTGATGAAGGTTTTTTTTTTCCCTCTATGATGTAAGGGCGTATTTCATTTAGATTTCTAAGTAGCATATCTTCTCTTTCCGTGGGTCGATTGCTATGAAAATAAGCCTCTATGTAACCTCGGCCACCTTTAATTTTATTTTTTACGTGATCCTTGCACAAAAGGACAGACAGACAGAAAAAAATCCCATGTTCTTTTACTCATCTTACGTTCCCCCCCCAAATATCTTCAATGTACAGACATGGGGATTGTACAGCTTTATTATATGTACGGCTTAAGTGGTGTATAAATAATAATAATAATGATTATTGAAATAATAAAAAAAAGGACTTTTGTATGTCCACCTTCTGCGTTATGATCGGTTGCAAGAATTTAATCCCATCTATGATTGGTTGGAAGCCAGAACTTTAATCTGGTTTAAGTCACTTTAAAAAAAATTTTTTTTTTACACTATTATTTATTCATTATTTTTTTCATATCGTTTTGTACGCACCATATTTACACAGCATATTTACTGTAGTATTTGGGCACGTTGTTTAGTGCGGTAGCAACACAGTAAACCGTGAATATCATGATACCCGACAGGTTAACGCTCATGTTCTCTCGACACCATGATCCTGTCAGAATCCGTCTCCTGGGTGATAAGTGGTAAAGTGCTCGCCCTATCATCCGGAGATCGAGTTCGATTCCCGGGTGATGCTGTAACCTCCCGCAGCCGGAGGTCTAGAGAGAGCTGATTGGCCGAGCTCTCTCAGAGGGGAGGGATGAGAGGTACTTAGTGCTCACACATTAATCACGGCTCTACAGCCAATCAGGGGCGTCTGTGAGCTCACGCAAGCGAAAGGAGCTGATAGCGCTGTCCTCCGAGTGTGTTACGCCGCCCCCAACGGTGCGTGAGCGAGCACTTTGAAAAGATGCAGTCAGGTGGTTAGGAGGAATTGGACACGTGGTTAGGAGGAAACACGTGATAGTCTTCGGCCCTCCCGACTGAGTGGTAGTGGTAGCCTTAATGTGGGAGGCTCTAGTGACGGGGAGGAATTGGACACGACTAAATTGGGGAGAAAATCGGGGAGAAGAAAGTAATACAGTTAAAGAACAAATCTATTCCTCATTAGTGTTAAGTAAAAACAATGTGGGTTTATATTTATTCCACACATTATTATTGCGTTTATGGAACTGGGACACCCCAATCTCTCGGTGTGTGTGTGTGTGTGTGTGTGTGTGAGAGACCTCTGAACATTTCAACTCTCGCCTCAGATGCGTGCCGCTCCAAAGCTTTACGGGCTTTTACTGTCAGAGACGTTTTATTTTTAAGAGGCGTCACGAGCAGTAAATGTTCCTTTCTGGGTTTGTTTCCATCGTGTTCGCTCTGACTCTTAACCCAAAACGCATATTCCTTTATTATATAATATCAGAATATCGGGTATAAAACACTTCACAGATACAGCTCGGTTACTCTTACAGTATTTCATTATTATTTTTTTATTCCACTAACCTTAAATTGCACTAACAGCAATTTTCCAACTTGTACATAAACAAGACTTATTTTTAAATACTTTAGTTTAACGTTCCAACTGTAACTGTTTATTCCCTCATCTTTCTCCCTCTCTGTTCCTCAGCTCTGCTTACCTTCAGCACAATCTTATCGTTTCTAAGATATCTGTGTGTGTGTGTGTGTGTGTGTGTGTGTGTGTGTGTGTGTGTGTGTGTGTGTGTTTGCGTGCGAGTGCAAGTGAGAGTGCTTTCCTCTCAGCAGACAAGCAACCAGCCTTTCCATTTCTTTCACGACTCGTTCGTCTTCCTCATGAGGATGTCCTCACACGTCTCTGTGTATTAATGAGATTTAGTGACACCTGTAGTCTGGACACCGGACGCAAGCCGAAAGCCAGACGTCTCGTGTCCTCTGCGGCTGAGTAGATCACTGAAGAACTATTTTAGTCCACTTTTTCTTTTTCTTTGTCTGGGTGAAGTGAGCAAGGACAAGCGGTGTTTTCCTTAAAACAGGACAATGTCCTTGTCCAAGTGCGTGCTCCAGTAAATCCAGGAAGTCTCTGTGTTTGTGTGTCTCATTCGGAAAGACTATTGGATTTTCTTTATGCTGCCAGATCAGCACTCGCGCGCGCACACACACACACACACACACACACACACACACACACACACACACACACACACACACACACACACACACACATGGCCCACCTCGGGCTTCGGGGTGGACATTCCTGCAGTCAGTCAGGCTGAGGACAGCAAAGCAGGTTTATCTTCCTGTCCTGCTCTCGAGAGACCAGAAGAGAGAGCAAGAGAGAGAGAGAGAGAGAGAGATAAGGGGAGGGTGTGAGGGAGGAGTGACAAGAAGTTCCCAGCCTACAAGGAACTTACACAAGCAGGAACACATTCATTCTGCCGGAATCCACTCACACTCACACACACAGACACACATGCGCACGCTCACACACAGACGCCGTCACCGTTTCTGACGCTCGTCTCCATCTCTCGCGTGTCGCGTGCCGGGTGTCTGGAGCTGCGCAGGTCCAGCAGGATGCACCTGGCGCTGGACTGGCCCCGGCGGGTCTCGCTCACCACCATGCTGCCCTACTTCGTGGAGAATGCCGTGCTCACGCAGCGCGAGATCTACCGCATGTAAGTTGAGAGATTCCGGGACTGCGCGAATCGCTCGTTATTTTATACAAACCTTTGTTGTTTATTTCACATCATCTGCATTACTGTAAATAAAAAAAAATATATACAGATAATATATTGTACGTTATTTAATAAGGTGACATCAGGCGTATGTATGCAGGTTTCCTAATGAACTATGGCAGATTGTCTGAGATGCTGGAAAAGTCAGTCAGATTCCTTATTAAGCAGAACCACGGCGCACAGCTTTATTCTTAATACCCCATTCATACATAAATGTATAAGATATGAAAGAAACGTTCCTGTGCATTTTGGAGTGCTGCACAAATCTGCTTTATTATAAGCCCAAGAGCTTCGGATCGTACTGTATGAGCATCCATGGGTATGAGGCGGGAGGATACAAAGTGGACAGGAAGTGAATCCACCGGAGAGACACTCGCACACACTCCAGCTCACTCAGGCGCAGTTACACATCGCCAAGTCACCGCTTTTGTTACGTGGAAGGAAAGGAGGAAACTCCTCTGGACGTAAAGGCTGTTTGCATGAAGAAACCAGGACTAAAAGTGTCAGGGCAAGATTGATAGTGTTGCACGTAACCGGGTTTCAGACACGTGTATCGCATTCCCTCGCTCGTATAATGTTTTTTTTGTTTTTTTCTGCTGACCGTGATCTTTGGGAAATCCGTTCTCATGTCACAATATCCTTTCTTTTGGAAACTGAACTTGATCTGGTTTCTAATTCCAAAATGCCAGAGGTGAAAGGGAACTTTATACACTGTAATGTTTTTGCTACAGCTCCATCGTTTGGCTCAAAATTCACATCGTGGTTGGTGCACCTGTCTTGATTCAGAGTTCACTTGGAACGCACCTGATCACAGTAGGAATGATTGATTTGTATCATGCCTGGAAACAATTGCTCCCCCCATTTATCCCCCAGTGACCAGCGTTCACATTGTTTTTGGTCTCCGTACTCGGGTACACTTGCGTATTCACATTCACACTCTCCGATACAGAAGGTGGCAGTATGCACCGACTTGGTTTGTGAGCCGGCATTAAACTTTTGTTTTTACACCTAATATAATATATGTTTTCATATCTCCTATGGCCTGGTAGGTCAGAGGAGGAGACTGGCGTGTGTTATGCGTACACAGAGATTTTGGAGGAGACAGACGGCACTGATGATGTCGTGTCTAGACAGCGTTCTGCTCCCGTTCTCAGGTACGATTTGCTTCCATATCTGATTCGATCCGTGCCCAAGTACTCCATACTATTCATGACACCACCTCTTCAAGCGGACTCGGGCATGGTTCCCGAGCGCGGAACGATTCTGTTCTCACTCATCAAATTGAACCAGACTTTGGGAGCAGGTGTCCTCAGAAGCAATCCCGGGGCCCTAATGTGAAAACGCTCTAACTGCCGAAAGAATCACAAAAGTATACAGGTTCTATCCAAGTAAAGATGGGTTAAAATGGGTTCTGTTATGTGTCGCGATTCTTATGATTTTTATTTTCTTTTGAGCTGGCAAAATTTTGCCGTTCCTCTATAGTCCTGCAGGTGACGCACTACAAAGTATTCACATATTTGCAGGCAGCATAGCATCCTGAGTTAAGAATTGTAAGAAAATCTGAAATTCATTTTTTTGAATCGGCACAGAGGTATCGCGATGTTATCGTATCGGCAGGTCCCTGCCAGTTCCCGTCCCTACTAAGCAATGCACTTGTGAAAGCGTCTTTCAGTTCATTAGTTGTTCAGTGACAAGACAATACAGCTGCATCATTGCCGTGTCATGTGATGTCTCTTTATAAATGACTAGAAGGAAGGACTGGGCGGAATCAACCGCACAGTCAAACAGAAGGGATGGGCAGAATCAACCGCACACAGACAAACAGTACATAGCGAGAAAGCGACTTGCATGTCAACTGGCATTTGAAAAACTCTCCGAGGAGAAAGTTTGACCCCAAGGCGTGCTTTGTGAGCGAGCTACGTTGAGAATGAGGGCATTGTGGGACGAAAGCTTGGGCACTCACCACATCAGAAAGCACTCATTGTGTGAAGACTTTGTGTCGTTTTAATAGCAGGCGAACAATAACGCTGCCGATTGTGAGGTCCGATCGGAGCGGGGTCAGATGATTAGGACGTCTGACGGATGATGGATGTAGGCGTGGACCAGTCACAAAATAACTTACTTCCTGTTATCAGTTACAGTAACAGAAGCTGCCAAATGTTCCCCTCACCAGACTTGTTTCTGTTTGAATGAAATCTCAAAGTCTGCATGCAGCGCTCAATCATTCTTCGGAATAAATCACACTTTAAATTAAACCACAAGTATAAATGTAAATAACTTTGATTATTAGGGGGAAAAAAAACGGAAATCAGATCAAGAATTCTTCTTATTCACTCCTAAAATCCTGACGGTAAACGTCTTAAGGTGTTCGAGGCTTCCTGTAAATAGTGCAGCTTTTCCTCAACAATGCTACTCATCTGTCATAGCACTCGTCTAATTGATACGTATCCCACCTACAATTAGTGCATAACTTGGCACCGGCTCGCTCAGCTACCTGTAAAAGCCTTTCTGTGTGCATGTCAACGAGTACATACAAGCGCGCGCACACACACACGTGCTTGATGTTCTTGTTTCTTGTGATAGCGAGTTTATTTTTAGCCGGCTGTAGATCACGGCGTGTGTGATGGCAGTCTCCTGTGACACGTCACGTACACTACTTTTGTAAGAAGTGAATATCTGTTCTAGTTGTTTTGAAAACTGAACACAGCAAACCAATAATGCGGAGGGGGGGAGCAAGAAATATAGTTTTTGTGGTTCTCGGTCTGTGGCTCGAATGGAACAGATTAACGCTACCTCCTGGGTTGTGTTCCCCCTGTGAGGTTTAGATGCAGGGGTGCAGCAGTTTGCTCTGGAATGCTGTAACACAACACTGGGTGCAACACTAGTTTGCACTGGGTTGGTCTTTTGTTGGTAAAGTCGACCATGATGGAGCAACATCAAGGGTTATGTGAGGAAATGATGACAATTTGGGTTCACAAATAGTTAGGTACTGCATATGTTTTATCTCCAGTTTGGTCGCTCTCTGTGAATGATTGTTTCAGCTTCCTGTCTGAAAGTCTGTACGTCTTAGCCGTCTCCCGGATATTCAGTTGATAGCTGCAGCTATGTATAGTCCCTTCCTGCCTCAAACTTTAGACCATCATTCCAGTCCCAAAGAAACCTTCTAACCTGAAAGGCTTTAGATCTGTAGCCATGAAGGCATTTGAATGGTTGCTTCTGAATTACAGGAAAAAGGGCCTTGGTGGCTCAGTGGTAGGTTTCTTGCCTGGCAGGCGGAAGGCCCAGGTTCGATTCCCAGCCGATGCCCAAACCCCAGCCACTGGATGCAGTGCCGGTCCCAAGCTTGGATAAAATGGGAGGGTTGCGTTGGCGTAAAACCTGTGCCAAGTTGTTGTGTGGATTGGATGGTTCGCTGTGGCCCCTTTCGATGCGAATAGACTGACAGCAACTCCCGAATTACAGGAAGAACATTTACAGACTCACTATAGCTCACGTGCCTGGAAAACGGGTGATGGTGGATGATTCCGTAAGCATAGCACTGCACTACATCTCTCAGCATCTTGACTCTTCAGGGACCTATGCATGAGAATTGTTTGTCTTATGGTGCCAACCCACATCTGTCAGATTTTTAATTGAGGCAACAAGTAAGCCTGGGTAAAATGTCAAGCACCCAGTCAATAAGAGCACGGTGCTCCCCAGGGATGTATGCTCTACCCGCTACTCTTCTCCCTCTACATACAGAAGGACAAAACCTCAGCAGATGGACAGAACCTCAGCAGACGCTTTAAAATTCTGCAGATGACACCACAATCATCCATCTTATCAGTGAGTCTTCATACGGTACAGAAAGGAAGTAGAACAACTGTCCCTGTGTTGTAGTCAAAACAATCTGGAGCTGAACATGCTCAAAACAGTAGAGATGACAGTAAACTTTAGGAGGACCCCCCCGCCCCCTCTCCTTTACTTCTTATCATTTCTGACAATCTTTCTCCTCCAATCAACACCTTCATGTTTCTGGGAGTCAACATCCCTCGGGACTTCAATGTCTGCTCTATCTTGAACAAGGCGACGCAGCGGATGTACTTCAGGAAACCCTTGATCCAACTCTACAAAAGAATAATTGAGTTAGTTCTCTGCACCTCCATCACCTTCTGGTTTGGGTCTCTGGACAATGATGCAGGACACTGTACGCAAAAACTACCAGCCTCATGACCAGTTTTTCTCATCTGCCATGAACCTTATAAACTGGTAGCACATTCAGCACCGTACACCTCTCCTCATAACCCAGTGCAATAACAAGTAAATACACCTACTTGTATATTTATATCTGTATCTGCATCAAGCAAAGAAAACAACTAAGATTATTTGAAATTACTGGAACTGGGTTAACAATTCTTCAACATATTATCAAAACCTGGAATGAGAGCACTAACCCGTCATCTTTGTGGAAGAAATGTGAAGGGAGATCACGTAAACACTTGGTGAATAGTTGCATGGTAAAAAATCGACAGTAAAAACCAGAGCTATGTTTAATAGTGAAAGTTGGAGTATTTCCATACACACACGATGTGATGAGAACTCGAGGATTGGGAAGGGGGGAGGAAATAGCTGTGTGTCTATAAGAAAACCACTTCTTAATGAGACTCGTCAGAAAAATATGCTCCAGTTTGTTTGGGAGTCTAAAGATTAGATGTACTTTGGAGCGATGGAAAAGTGCATGAAATGATTCACCCATCATGCATAGTGCCACTGTACAAGAAGCAGAGTTATGATCTGGTGTTGCTTCACTTGGTCAGGACCTGAATTTACTGAATGACCAGAGTATCACATTATTGGAGTTTTTCTTCCCGGATGGAACATCCAGGAAATCCAGAACTCAGCAGAGTGGTCCTGGGAGCTGAGCACCATATTATGTGTTGCAATCAAAACTAAAGGGGACTGAATGTAATCTTAGTGTGTACTGCATGCCACTTTTTTTGGCTAGGGCTAGGCTGTGTATGCTGTATATTGGATAATTATATACGAATAATAAATCATATATTATAGATCGCATTTATAGATGATAGAGAGAGAGAGCATTTCCTCTACAAATATTTGTATCGGTCCTTTCTGTTTCTTCAAAAGCACACTGGCCCCCATTACACTCAATATTAAATTCCTTATATGTTGCACACACCTGGCCAATAAATCTTTTTTCTTATTAATTCTTAATTCTGGTGCATTTCTTCCGCAAGTTAACTGATGATTTTTTAGGATCAGACGTTCCACTCTCTGAATGTTCACATGAATGACTGCTGGGCTCTGACCCACCACAGTCGGGATCAGACTTACGACTGTCTTCTAAACGTTTGCACCATTGCTAAGAGTCTCCTCAGCACGTACCATTTTTAAAGTCTTCTGTAAATGTTGATCGTTTTTTACGACCTTAATTACCAGAAATGTCTTCACGAGTCCCGCTTTGACAAGTTCCAAAGAGAGGCAGAACCAAAATCATGTGTCATGATTATTTTCCTACGAATCACTTCACAACAAGTGGCAAGTCAATGAATATCTTTAACATTACACACATGTAAAAATCACAGTCCTTTTGGAGATGATGCCGAAAAAGTCTGGGAATCCCTGCCTTACGTTCTAACGTCACGCTCCTGCAGGATCCCAGTCCTGATGGACACGTCTACATTGAGAAGTGAAACCTGCAGGAGAAGTTACGAATGTCATCGTCGTGATCAGTAAACAATAGCCCCCCTCACTTACTCAGCACTAAACAACGCTTTCGGCCTCGCTACAAAACTGTTAACATAATTACACCCTTGGGTGTGAGTGCAGTCTGTTCAGCTTGTCATTTTCTCCTCTCTCTCTCTCTCTCTCTCTCTTTCTGTGTGTTTTGGTTTCTTGTCACATCCGTCATTCTTGCTCTTTTTTTCCCCCCACCTGTTCCTCACGTAGCGACATCGTTCTCAGAAACCCTCGCGCTTGTGCTCTGCACGGTAAAGTTGCTGCTAGCGGATTGAAAGAGAGACGGAACAAAAGAAAAGAGGAGTGAAACAAAAGCGCAACTTTGTCTTCAGAGCTTTGTCTCTGTTCGTCGACGAGATTGACGAACAGAGACAATAAAAGGAATGAGAGAAGGATAGTGAGAGATGGAGAGTCAGAAGAGGAGGAGGAGGAGGGTTTGACGCATAACTCTTTACACAAAGCTGCTTCTGTTGGTTTCTTTTTCTCCGCCGGCTGCTGTGGTCAGGGTTTCTCAGGACATCCAGTCCAGGCAGAGAGAGACAATGGCTTAAAAATGGAACAGCTTGACTCAGCACAGGGTCACGACCACAGCTGGGCATGAAAAAATCCTGACCTCTGGAATATTTCAGCCTCCATTTCGCTCTCTGAAGCTCGGCTGATGTTCTGATCACGTTCTGGTCACACGCTAAGCCCTGTTTAATTATGTTAGATCACTTTCCTTATTATTTCTCTCAAGCTCCAAAAGGAAGAAAAGATCCAGTCTTCTTCACAATACTGTTTTTGTGTCAAGGCTAAGTAGCAAACTGTGCTCTGTGAAAATATCAAATGGAGGCAGTACTGCGTCATGCTGTAATACACTTCACCTGTTGAAAGGCCGAGTATGAGCGCGGTTATTAACAATGGGCTTCAGTTACTAAGCTGAATGCTGCTGCATTTGTATGAGCGATTACACAAAATGTGAATTTCCGAAAAAAATGGCGATTACACAAAACGTGAATTTCCAGAAAAAAACGGCCTCATCCAGGGCGACTTACACTGATCATGACCACCTGCCTAATATTGAGTAGGCCACCATAATGGTAATGACCTGTATGTGTTCTGACACCTTTCTATCAGAACCAGCATTAACCTTCTCATCAATTTGGTCTACACTAGCGTTTCTATTGGATCGGTCTACACGGGCCAGCCGTCACTCCCCATGTGCATCAGTGAGCCTTGGCCACCAACGACCCTGTCGCAAGTTCACTGGTTTTCCTTCCTCGGATCACTTTTGGTATGTCCTGATGACAATCCCACAAGACTTGCAGTTTTACAGTTGATCTGTCTCAGTTTTCTAGCCATCACAATCTGGCCCTTTTCACACTAGCTGCATTTTCAGTATCTTGTTACAATTGTAGCAGGAAGTGGGTGGGATATTTTAGGCAGCAGTGAACCTTTTTCCCTGAAGCTGATGTGCTGGAAGCAGAAAAAATGGGCAAGCATAAGAATTTGAGTGACTTTGACAAGAGCCAAATTGTTGTTGTTGGGATGTTCCTGGTCTGCAGTGGTCAGGACCAGTGTTGGGGGATGTAACTTTTTAAAGTAACTAATTACATTACAAAATTACTGTCATTAAGAAGTAATCAGTTACATTACAGCGTTACTCTCTGATAAAAGTAACTAGTTCGAGTACTTTATCATTGCAGAAAATGAAAACTCCTTTGTGATTCCTCATGCATGTTGTTTTAGTCAAGACCTTTATAATTATTCTACCATCATCACTCAGCGACGTTTGGCCCATAATCTGTTAACTACTAATACCCCTATCTCACCTACGGGGTTTCGCGCGGTGGACGTAAGTAGGGTTCATCATGATTCACCGCCAGTTTTGGCGCCGATTACGTTTCTATATTTCCACGCGCCGGTCCTCGCATCGTCAAACCGCATAGGTGTGAGCGAGGGGTATAACAGCAGGAATAACAGGTTTTTTGTTGTGGGCGGGTTGTTGTGGGCGGGGCTTCTAGGATGACTTTCACACACATGCTAAGGGATTGGGAATGACTGCTGTCTGGCTCACGGATTACATAAATTGTCAGAATAATGGCATCCTTGAAGAAATAACTAAATAACTGAGTACTTAAATGGCGGACCTAGCGCATTAGATTACTCGTTATATCCAACACTGGTCAGGACATACCACAAGTAATCCAAGGAAGGAAAAACGGTGAACTTGCGACAGGGTCGTTGGTGGCCAAGGCTCAATGCTGCACATGGGGAGTGACGGCTGGCCCGTGTAGACCGATCCAATAGGAGCGCAAGTGTAGATCAAATTGATGAAAAGGTTAATGCTGGTTCTGATAGAAAGGTGTCAGAACACATACAGGTCATTACCGTTATGGGGACAAAAGGAGGAGGACCTACTCAATATTAGGCAGGTGGTCTTAGTGTTGTGTATGATCGTGTACATCTGAGCAGTTGAGAGTTAAGGGGCTTACCCAATGGCGACACCATGATGGAGGATGTTCACACCTGCTCAGCAGTGAATGGGGAGACAGTAGCCTTGAACAGAAAACACTGATAAATTTGAATATATTATTATGAGACTCACCCAAACTAAAGACTATTTTGCCAAAGTATGTTCTCACAGAAGTATCAGAAGGAATCAGATGGTTTTCCTCATTTCGTATTTCCAGTACTGAAGGTTTCCTTGCTGATGCTAAGGCTTTAGGTAGAATATACAGCATTGCGAGCGTTTACCTTCCATCACCTTTCAAATCCCGAGCCAGCCGCCTTCTCGTCTCACCTGTTACAGCTGCTGTCTCTTCCAAAATGGTCTAAAAACACACACTTATGAAGTGCTTTGAGCTCAACACAGCTCGCCACCAGTCCGTGTTGTGTGTTTGGTTTTTGTTAAACCTCAGACGCAGCCGGAGGTTAATCATCGTCTCGCTTGAAGACGCTGGAATTTGCAGCACACAGGATTGCGCTCGATCACCGGCGCGCTCACAGGCGCTAATTAACCCCAGCGTTGCAGTGTTTCAGCACTGACTCAGACCTGGAGTTCCCCCTCGTTTGTTTTACTGCATTGGACCATTGTTGAGCATGCTCACTGCCAATGGTGTGCCATGAAACGTGTGTGTGTGTGTGTGTGTGTGTTTTTGGTGTATAAGAAAATCGTGTCTGATCTCTGTAGATGTAAAATGTCTTTGTCTCTCTGTGTGTCTCTCTGTTGCAGTCTGAGCGAGAGCTTTTTCATGGTGAAGGGAGCTGCGTTGTTCCTGCAGCAGGGCAGCAGTGCGCAGGGTCAGAGGACTCACTCCCATCACAAACATGCAGGTGAGCACACACACACACACACACACACATGAAACCAGCCACAAACATGCTGGCGAGCTTGTGCACTGATTTCCTTTTGTTCATGGGAGGTTCGACTCGCAAACTCCGTCAGCCAATCGGATTAAAGCGTTCGGACTGAATGCTAACAAAAGACTGCTGTACATAATGAAAGGAGTGTCGGAGTGGGTTGATGCAGCCTGGTGGAGATGAAATGGAGTTATTGTTTCCACCTGAAAGTGAATTATTTTCAACAATTTGCCGATGTTTCTTCTTTCAGAAACCACTTAGTCCCTGTTGTCACTTACATTCTAGCAGCTGGAAACACTCGTTCACTCGTCTTTAGTCTCCTCAGAAAGAAAACTTGTTCTATAACTTTATAGAACAAGTTCAATTAACTATCTGTGAGCTGTAACTAGGGATGCACCGATACCACTTTTTTGGAAAACGAGTATGAGTACTTGCATTTCAGTACTCGCCGATACCGAT
>JAQMYL010000014.1:7338931-7349724 GCA_030014365.1 Clarias pachynema | reverse complement strand
TTTGAGGTCTGAGGCGTGGAAACAGTGAAGAAAGAGAAAGGACAAACCAGAAGGCAGTTTACTCTCGCGATCGACTGTAAAGCAGTCTGCAATCGACTGGTCGACCGCGATCGACTGGTTGGGCACTCCTGATATAAAGGATTTCCCAGCAAACAAAATAAGTGAAAATTATATGTAAGATCAATAATTCACAATGACATCCTTGATATTTAGTGATATAAAAGTTAAAACACTACTACGTGATAAAGAAGCCTAGGTTAGCCGTTAGCGGTTAGTTGCTTACCGCTAATGACCAACTTAGCCCTTACTACCCTAGGTTAGCCGTTAGCAGTTATCCACTAGCCTAGCCTGGACTGAACTAAGCATTGATGCAGGGTTGGGTCTCTTGGTATACAGTATGAGGTCACAATAGGGGGAAAATCTCAACTGCTTGTTTAAGACCCGGCCAAGACAAAAATGTAAAATTACAATGTTTTAGTATCCTTAGCAGAGACGGGATACAAATCAGTACATTTACGATACATCATTTGTGTATCGCCACACACACTGATTTCAAAGTTTATTTTTATTGAATCTTTTTTTTTTTATAATAGAGATGCACGTAGATCGATCAGTAAGCACATTTTCTGTTTTTTTAACTTGATCAGCCATGAGTGTTCATTTGTGAAGCTGAAGAATCAATCTAAAGTATTAAACTTTTGAGTTATGACAACTTTTTTTCAAGGAAAAGGTCTTAAAATTGTAAGAAAATCTGAAAAAATTTCAGTCAGTCAATATCAATCGGGATATTTATTAAATCATGACAGATACAGAAGCGCAATATAAATCTAATTTTTATCTAATCGTGATGACATCGGATCGGGTGGTGACTCCTTTCCCTAATGGATATCTTTCGCACTATGATGCACATTAAGTGAATCTCTCTTAATTAAAACCATATTGTTTTTGTTCTTAGCGTGGGCTACATCCTGAATGTCACACGGGAGATTGACAACTTTTTCCCGGGGACGTTTTGTTACCACAACGTGCGTGTGTACGACGAGGAGACCACGGACCTGCTGGCTCACTGGAACGACACTTACAACTTCATCGTTAAGGCTAAGTAAGAGACACACGACGGACAGTAGTTTGTAGTTTTATTTCTCAAACAATCGCTAAGTAACAGTACTTGCTAAGAAACAATAGGGTCCGTAGGAGAACATGCACAGAGATGAAGTGTTGGTCTTGAAGATTATTAACCGTTAACCTGTGATTAGAGATGTGTGGCAGAACGCTGGACATGCAGTTTAGCCATACCCAAGTGGTATAATCATGTTTTAACATAGTGTCAGCGTCAGTTCCTAGAAAGGTTTGAATGCTACTGTGTTTATTCCTAGATTACATTTTTTTAACACTTGACTTTTCAGGAAGAACCAATCCAAGTGTCTGGTCCACTGTAAGATGGGTGTAAGCCGCTCGGCGTCCACGGTCATAGCCTACGCCATGAAAGAGTACGGCTGGACCCTGGAGAAAGCCTACAACTTTGTCAAACAGAAACGTAGCGTCACGCGGCCGAACGAAAGCTTCATGAGACAGCTTGCTGAATACGAAGGCATTCTGGATGCAAGGTAAGGCTATTCCCCACAGAGGAGATCTTTCATTGTTTATGGAATAATTATAACACACCAACGATAAGTCACTATTATGTAAGTTTCAAAAGTTACCAGCATCAGTTATTTACTAACCAGTAATCGCTCACGCAGTATTTGAAAACTATTAAAAAGATTTTTTTTAAATCCACTACAGCAAGCAGCGTCACAATCGGCTGTGGCATCCGGACTCTGAATGCGATCACCCTGACTGTCAGCGTCCTGCAGCACCCTGCTGCGCCGACTCCTCATCCCCGGGGGCCGGTCCCTCCTGCTGCGAGGCCGCTGCCCACTCCTCACCCCTTGCTTTGGAGCTCGACCCTTCTAACCCCCAGAACTACAACTACTACTTCAGACGTCTGTCAGACTCGGCCCTGGACAGCGAACCGTCGACGCCGGTGCGCATGCCGGCGCCTCTGCTGGATGTGGATCGAGTCTACATCGAGATCGAAGACGTGGAACGTGATGCCCTGCTGGATGACGAGGCATTCGAAACGCCCCGCTTCGCTGCACCCGTTGGAGAGGGCACGGCGGCGCAGACTTGCACTCGTGGTGCCGAGCCTTTGGAGGAGCTGCGCCTGCGCCTGGAGTTCAGCACTGTAGAGGAGGAAGATGAGGAGGAGGCAAAGAAAGAGCAGGAGGAGATGCAGGCACTGGCCGAGGTGGGGAGAAGAGAGAGGGAAGGGGGTGCAGGGGAGGAGAGTGGCATCGATCTGGGTAACATGAATCACCTCTGCAACGAGAACTCCAACAACAACAACCACCTCCGGGCACGAAACAGCCTTGCTGTGAGTAAATCTTCTCATGATCTATTTTTGTTCCATAGTCAGAAAATGCAATAAATATAATTTCAATCATAGTAGCCTTTCAGTAGACTTTTGTAGTAAATAAGCCTTTCATAGTAAATTCCTTTAAGCCTTTCATAGGGAATATCTTTAGACTGACTGCCTGTGCGCTTAGCTTTTCCTCTGTAACGTTCTGTTATCTGGTCTTTTTGTACAGGAGAGTGCCCTTAAGAAACAGTCGTCTAGCCCCAGACCACCATCCAGCTCTCTTTCAACCTCCAGTACTGTCTCTAATGCCAGTGGATGTGGCTTTGCCCCCGTACCCATCTCTGGTGTGCCTAGTATCTCTGTAGAAGTGCCATCTTGCACCAGTGTTGGAGTCAAGGCTATCACACCCACACGACTACGTCTTTGTGGCCCAAACTGCAAATGCAACAAGTGCACCAAGACAGCTTCAGATTCATGCAGCACATCAGCCATTCCACCCCCGGTGCATAAGGACAAGTCTGGAAGCCAGTCACACAAACCCGATCTTCAGCCAACAAAGGATACAGCACTGGGGCAAGGGGTCAAAGAGAACGAAGGGTCAATGGGCAAGGACAAGGCAGAAGAGAAGTCTCCGAGTTTATCCAGAGAGGGGAGCTCACAGCAGCAACAGGAGACGTTAGAGCAGCTACAGAGGTCCGGCCTGGTTAGGCGGCGAGCGGAGAGACTGGAGAAACTTTCAGGCTTGTTCCAGGAGCGATTCCGTGAACACGCAGGAGCTGCTGCAGCACATTACTCTGCTGAGACGCCAGAACGTCCTTCTGCTTCTTTAGACACTTCGTCTGGAATGGTCAGTACTCCAGCAGACTTCTGGACGTCAGTGCCACCTGCAGTTGAGGATTCGGGAGCACTGACTCCAGTCTATTCTCCGCACGGCTCCACGCTGACGCGCAGCTCGAGCAGTGACAGCATCCGCAGCGTTCGTGGAAAGCCGGGTCTGGTTCGCCAGCGGGCACAGGAGATAGAAACGAGGATGCGCCTGGCCGGACTCACAGTGCCTTCCCGTCTAAAGCGCTCCAACTCGTTGGCCAAGCTCGGCAGCCTCACCTTCTCCACGGAGGACCTCTGCTCCTCAGCATGCTCTTCCGACGCTGGCACCCTTCTTCTTCTCACGCTCTCCCCAGAGCCAGAAGTCACTTTCAGTCCAGATTGGGATCGTGCCAATCTCTGCTCTGCCACTACAGCCATAGAGCTCTTCAGTCCAGGAGCATCTGAGCCCAGGAGCTGACAGTAAGAAACGGGGGATTTGTGCAAGATGATGATGTACTTGAACAAAGATTCTCTTCCTGAAAACCAACTTCTCTTAAACGGTAGGCTTGGCCATCCGCGAGTCAATACCCAGGTCGGGCGTTAGGGTTTGCAGTAAAAAGATCTCTTCAATGGGTGGATTGAACAAGGCTTTGCTGAAGTTCCTGCAACTTGTGTGCAAGGATGATGCTTAACCCAAAATTTTAAATGTAGAGTTGGGGGGAAAACAGGGTTTGCAACAAAAAAACAAAAAAAAAACTGCTGTCCCAAAAGCCTTTCCCAAAAGCCTTTCGTCGTGTCTGAGAGGACTGGTCATCTACAAATGGCATCAAAGGGAACATCCGGTCAAAGAGTTGGGAATGAACAGACCTTTTAAATGCTGTGAATATAAAAAAAATTATATGCTACTCAAGGAAACAGGATATCCAAATATTTTGAGAAGGTTCTTGTTGGTTTAAGGCTTTTGTTGCATGGAACTGAAGCTGCAAATGTGTGATTAAAAACTACTTGTACACCGAGTGCTCTTCGGCCAAGCGTCCAAGGAAACCATCGCTTTTGGTTCCCCTTCCTGCTGAGCAGCCATATTTCACAAGAAATTGCTACCTGTTGTCTGTTCGTCTACACGTCTGAGTCTGGTTTCGGTGTGAATCTCATCTTCCTGCTTACTCGCGTTTTGACGATGCTTCTGACAAGCAGCGGGAAAAGCGATTTCTCAATCAGTGCTGGTGACTTCGTGCGCGCTGAGGAGAAGTTTCCAGAAAGGAAGAACACGATTCTTTTTCAATCTCTCTGCTGTTCACTCTGCTCTGTATATCAACACATGTTGCTGGAGATAATTAGCTGTATTTTGCTCTGGTCTGAATTCCATGGTTTATTTTACCATTGAATGTTAACACTGGGCGCGTGACGGCCGTCAGGACTCGTTTGATATATTATATCGAAAAACCCGAAGGTTTGTTCGCGTGTGTGTGAGAAGACTTCCAAGTTCTCTCGAGGTGTTTTGGAGAAACAGTGGGTGATAATTTGTCACAGTGATGACCTCTTTGAATGCTTTAATATGGAAGGTATCACTTTAGCACCTTAGGAATAAATTTTTTTTTTTGGATATCTGTCAAAAAAAAATGTGATTCAGTGAAAGTGCTACATTTCGGGGATATTTAAGTCACTACGGTCGTTCCCCCCCCCCTGGTTGCGGGTAGGATAATGAGAAACCAATCCTGGTTGTCATGTAACGTCCAGAGCTATGTATTCCAGCGGTAGAACTCTCCAAGGGCAGCTCCAATCAACCCTTAACTTGGCGCTCACACTTTGTGTACTGGGTTATAGCACAAAAATTCATATATTTCCTCAAATTCCACAAATTTTAACAAACAAGCCTACGACAAACCAGCAATGCAAATCACTGGATGCTGAAACATCCTATGAACGCAGCGCAAGGACGCTTTTTTAACATCAGCCCCAGACAAGATTCCTGAACAATCGCAGATACTCTGCGTTCACACTAGCGAGTGAGGGGGAAAAAAACAAACAAACAAAAAACAAGACGTGACGTGAGTCGTGAATCCAGCAATAAGTGACCGTAGGGTTCAGACAACGTCTGAATTAAGATTTCCTTCAATATGTTACAAATCACAAACAAACCGGTTAATTTTTTTCCTGCCAAAACTTCAGACTTTAACATCAAATTTTTTTTTTTTAATACCTTTTTAATCAAAATATGTTTGCATTTGAGGTGGCAAAATTTAGCAGTTTGTCGGTACTCCTACAGGGGGTGCACACTAAACTAATCACACACTGGCAGGCAGCACAGAGTCTTGTGCGGTAGGAGCAGATTATTTGCTAAATGAGCTTAGAATTGTAACAAAATCAAATAAAAATAATATTGAATCGAGATACTTATGAAATCATGATACTTGCACAAATCGAATCTGTGTCTCAGTATTGTGATGATTATCGTATCGGGTCATCCCTCGGGTTGTTTGTCTGCTCGACTCCACACCATCACAGCTTCAGTTCCTACTTACATCTAGTCCTACTTCTACACCGCTTGACGCTTGAAAGTAAAACAGAAACTAAAGTTACCCAAGGTCTCACTTCTTATAGTATTTAAATGTAACTTAAACACACAGATTTATACAAAGTGTACATTCAGAGCATGTCTACTAAATAAAACCCGACCCAGTGGTGACGCATAGATTAATTTAATGTAACAGGGTGTCCCTGAAGGGTTTTTTTTTTTTTAATCCTCTTTTAATCACAGCGACTCTGTGTGACTTTTTATTCATTTTATGCACTGTACATAAAACGTAATTAGGTTATTGGAGTGGTAAAAAATAATTCCCTCACAGAAACCGTAAAACATGGGCGAAATGCCACTGGAGACTCCTTACCAAAAATCAACACAAAAGTTCAATAAAAACCTTCCTATAGAGCGCTACATCATATCAACGAATATATGTGTCTCTTTGTTAAGTAGCATCAGTTGATTGTTAGATTTATAGTGCGGTGCGTCAACCGTTCCCCCCCACAGAGCCGTTGCCATGGAAATTCTACTTAACTTATTTATGAAAACAAGCAGATTCATGAGTGATTAATCCCTGATTTGCCGCGCAGACAGTAAAATACCCGACCAATCAGAATGAAGCATTCAGGTTATACGAAGCTGATCAGACGAGAATTTGAAGTGACGACACTGGAAAAAACTTGGAAAACAGCCGCTAGTATGAACGCAGGGTCCGATTTTAAAAGACGCCGTACATTTCACTTGGTGTGGAAAATTCTCCATGCATTACATCATCAAAGAGCTGGAAGGGTCGAGAACAAAAAGAAACGAAGTCTCTTATATCCTACTGAAAAAAAAAATAGTTTTAACCAAAAAAATTAATGATTTGCTCAAATCTTGCTCTGTTTTAAAATACATTTCGACTGAAAAAAAAAAAAACAACAGAAAAAAACAAATCACAGACACGCAAACACAGCTGCGTGTGTATGTGCACGTTTGTCTGTGTAACTGCATTCCAGCGTGACTGAGTTTGGGAGTGTGTTGATCTCTACGAAGGTCACGTGACCTTAATGTTAGTGTGTGCCGTCCTGAGGGGCTCGGATTGTTCCTGTGCGTGAGATCGCAAGGTCTACAGCTTCACAAGCACACACACACGCGCGCACACACTCAGTTATATACAGATATTCCATGTTCTAGCACACTCAATCACACACCGCTACACACACTCATCATCTCAGTCAGGTTTGTTCCCTTTATTTCATTGTTTAAATACTTGAGTTCTTTTTTTATTATGCAAAATCCTTTTTTGTTTTGTTTTTGTACATCTGTCGTAATGTCGAGTGCGTGTGTTCCTGACCGAAGCGTGACTTGTGTATATACCTTTGCATGCGAGCGTGAGTGACGTCTCACATCATGGACCGTGCGATTACTGTGAACTATTTATGAGAGACGGGGAAGAAAAAAAACTGAACAAAAAAACCCTTCCAAGTGTGTGAGTGCACGTTAGTATTTATCCATGAGCAGGCTCATACAATATACACAGACACACAAACACACATGCTCCAATCTAATGCACACGCATCACAATGCACTGTATGTAAATATGTTCGTAGGTGACAAAATGGCGCTCCGGTACTTGTGTCCTTGTGACCACTCTGGAAAGGGAGACGTTTTGGATTTCTTTGGCTTGAAAAAAAAAAAAGGCACTACTGTACACCTGCATAGCAACCTGATATCTGAATTTTACTTCCATGTCCTGATATCGTACTGTTAACGTCAGTAACGTCACGTCCACGCGTTTGCGTTGGTGGTGATCAGGGAAAAGCTAGCGGTTTTCTTCTTACCCACGTGTACGGATTCCTGTCGACAAATTGAAACAAATTATTTAGGAATTGTTAGCTTGATTCATGATTCCAAAGATTCCATTGTGTTTTTGTTTTTTTTAGCATTATAACTTTGTTTTTATTCAGTTCATAGCTTTGTGTGTTTGCGTTTGTTCTCGACATTGTTGTGCAATTTCAGATTACTGATGTAATCGACGATGAATGCTTGGCCCCCTTTTCACTCGTCGCCATCAGTGCTAGGTCCTGCCCGTCTTTTTTTTATTTTTTTTTATTCTGTTTACAAGGTTAACACGTGAACAAACGCAAGCTGCAGCATTAACACGGCATCAATAACGTTTAACAGAGTAGCTTATAGCCATGAGTAAACAAAACAATAATAATCATAATGATTCCCGGTAATGAATGTTGAAACGTGAAACACCTTATTGAACCTATTAGCGACTGGAAAGCGAGTTCATCTAGTGCAGACTTTTGTATTTTATCAAAAATTTCTACATGTCATTCTAGCTTGAGGGTTTGTTAAGTCTGATGTTTCAGATTTGGTCCCAGTGACTAATACTAATGGAACCCCAGTGTAAAGTGTTATCCGGTTTAGTTTCTCCGGGCCGTTGTGCTTTTTTTTTTTTTTTTTTAATTCTGCGCCAACTTCTGCTTTTTATCAGGGACGAGCCATTTGTCCAAAACAAGCATTGTTGAGGGGGGGGGGGACATTTGATGAGTTTACAGATCAGCCGTGTTTATTGAAGTGGAAGCTTTTGGTTCCCTGATCCTTTCCTAGGTGCAGTGATGTAACGATTTATTTCCATCATTTTCTAAGAGCATTCTCATACATACATACATGCATATACAAGGGGTGTTCAAGGTTCAAGTCAAACTTGAGCTGAAACTACTCGTGAATGAAGACGTGAAACCGTTTTCAAGCTGAATGGTGCGAATGTTTTAAAGGAGGACATACGATCCCGGACGAGGTGGCTCGGAGCCCATCGCATTCATTCCACAAACAGTCAGACAAAAAAGGCCTGGTTTGTTCATGAAAGCACAGACTCGTACTGCCCACCAATACTATTTGCACGTTACAGAAACTCTGTTGGGAGTTATTCTCATACTCCCCCCTCAGGAGTTCCTGGGAGGCCAACGTTTCACTTCAGATGTGAAGCAGGCAGTCAGGCTGTGGCTGCGGCGTACTGAGAGAACTTTCTACCTTGTTGGTATCCACGCACTAGTGAAACACTGGGATAAGTGCATTAGTGTAGCAGAGAAATAAAAGTTATTTACGTTCAAAACTGTATTCTGTTACTCTGATCAAAAGTCCCGGTTTGACTTGAACACCCCTTGTGTGTGCAGTACAGTACACCTGAATGTTATCAGATTAACATTTCATACAAATGCAATTCCACTGAGCCACAGTTCACGTCTAGACTGCCCCCGACCGTCCATCACTCCCACACAAGCCATTGCCGTTTTGCCTCTGATGCCATTCAGTCAAAAGAGTTGCTAGCTCGTGTCGTTCGCGTTAGTGTTTATTAATCGCATTATTAATGTTGAAGTGCCTTAAAGTGAAACACCAGAGGCATGGTTAAATCTTTATCTTCCCTTCCGTTATTTTGCCAACAATTTTGTTATAAAGTCGTTCGCGTACATTTTTACGTTTTATACAAGTTAGGCTTGTTGATTATTCGACTTTTTTGTTGTTGTTGTTTGTTGTTTTGTTTTTAAAATAAATTCTAGCCAAGAAAAAGTTCTTGCTCCAAACAGTTTTTGGTTGAGCCATAACCAAAGTTAAATGAAATGTTCAATGCCAGTCAAGTCAGTACAGATTTTATTTCTAGATCCACATGCTCAGCTGATGCCACTTTTACTGCACCTTCGGAAAGAACGGTTTGAGCGGACAAGAGAGATTTCATCACTACATGAATCATGTGTAACGTCGTGACGTATCTGGGCCAACGCTAAAGCAGCCATATTGTCGCTAAGGCCCTTCATGCAACTAGGACGAGGTCGTGATGTGTACGCGGTTCTCTTATTCACTACTGTTGCCATTAGTTTTTGTTTTATATTTAAGTATGCAGTAATTTTGTCTTTTGTACCGCAGGATTTGCTGTAGTTCTGACGCATATTGCACTTTGTACATTTTGTGGAAATGATGTACTGTGTGTATATTATGGAAATAAACTTTTTTTTTTTCATTCAGTTCTGTTCATGTTCAATTTTTTTTCCTCCCACCTGATTTAAAAAACATTATTCTTTCTATCTGCTTTGAAAAAGCTGAAAACAGGTTCATGCTTTATATCATGTGTACAAAGTGATAAGATTTTAGGAACTTTCTTCTTCATGATTTAGATTTAAATGTTTATTTTCTTTAGATATTGCACAGATTAAATCATTGGCTCTATGTTTCACAGTAAATGTGCTCCACAATGTTGTGTGATTTCAGGCTACTCATTTTTCAGAGATGCACGTTGGGGAAGCGACCTCACTTACACATGGTACTCAGTCCTGGTCTTTACTTGCCTAGATAAGCAAACTCATTATTAAAGACTCATTATTCTTTTTGTGTGTCAATTAAACACCTCGGTAAGTACTATGGCATGAATTGAAGGCTTTTAATAACAAATCGATTAACACAATTTCATAAATGAATCAGCGTTCAAGCCGTTAGGTGCGTTTACATGGAGACTTCCACTAATATTCGAACAGATTGAAGAAATATTGTCCATAAAGCTCACGATGACCAACATGAAGAAGGCCTTCGTGAACATATTTGTGGTTGCCCTTTAATATTTGCACCTCGACACCATGCGTCAATAAGTTATAAACGTTTAGAAACATTAATCTAATTATTGCTGATATATAAATATTTTAGTCCAATTCTTTTGCCAAACATTTTTAACCCTTTCATGCATGAATTATGAAAACCTCAGTCAAGATTTTTTCCCCTAAGTGTTTTTATTCCTCTCTAGGCTTACAAACAAAATGCAACTGAAATTTTTTTCATAGACCTATTTTTCATGGAGTTACAAATATGTCCACTCAGGTGGACACCATGCGTTTGAATCAAAGAAATATGCATTTAACAAGCCAATAGAAGAAAATGATATACTGTGAAAATAAAATGTAACCAGTTATTATAATTTGGCATAACATCCAGGGCACAAACAAAAAATAGATGTCTGTTTCCATGAGTTAACAGGTGCTAAACATGCCCTTACAAAAAGTGCCAACTATAGTATATTGAACTAAA
>JAQMYL010000014.1:7321852-7333177 GCA_030014365.1 Clarias pachynema | reverse complement strand
CAGTCAGCTGGTTACAGTATTATTATTAGGCTGGTCCTAAGTTAACCAGTGTGGTTTGACATATTAAGTTACTTTTTTTAAATAGTAAGTTAATGTTACGGGATGATCCGTTTTTGAAAACCAGTAGTTTTATTATAGAGTGTTCAGTGTTTAACAGTAGTTACCAGAACATAAACATAAAGACCAATATTTTTGTTTGTGGAAAAGTCATCTTGATACATTTTACTTTAACTGGGTTCTTTTCAGAAGCATGCCACCTCAGGAGACCAAGAATCTCAACAAAGAAGCTGCAGGAGAATGTTCTGGAGTCTCCATCAGCACCACATCATCAGTCAGGTAAGCACCAGCCCATCAGCAACCTTCAGAAAGTTGGGAATGGAGTAGCTGAATGGTGTTTAGGTTAATCTCAAATGTTTTAATATAGTTTTTTTTGTTGTTGTTGTTCCATTAGATACTAAGCAACTAAGTTGCAGACTTTGGACAAACTTGTTGGACTTCCACCACAAGAGAAGAAAGAACTTTTCCTGGCATTGGCCCGTTCCTGTAGCCCTTACATACAGCAAGCAACCAATTTTCCTTTAAATTTTTTTATCTCCTTTTTGACTGATTCTTTTCACTGGAAGATTGTCACAATGCTATTGCCTTTGTGTAACTCCTGTATTAAACATACTATGAGTTGAGCAGTGTGACGCTTAATATCTTTGTCAGGTTGGGTGACATTTTGTATCATTTAGTGTCTTGATTTGCCAGATTTTGCTGGTGTCTGTTATATTGTGTGAATTGTAAATTTGTTACACTGTATGCTGTTAATCGAGAATTTTTTAAACTAATATTTCTCATTTGCGTTTCATGCATCTCATTTATATCTGACTTTAATCTCATTATGCTCTTATATATGGCTCATTTGCTTCTCCTTCAAATGCAGTTCTGTTTCTCATGTACATCTCATATTTCTCAAATGTTTCTCAAAAGTATGTCTCGCTTTGTGTCTCCTAAGTGGGGTTTAGGAAAAATAGAAAAGACAAAGTCGAGCTTGTAATGAGACAGCTCATGAGATTCAGTCTCATGAGACAAGAAAAAGCTCATTCTGAGCAACAAAATTGCTATGGGAGCTCAAACATTTAAATATAAAAATCCTAGCACATGCTAATAATGAATTAAAGCTCCAGTTACTGCGACACAAAAAATCTTGATGTCAGGATTGTACTAACTTTATTCTAAGAATAGAGACCTCCTTTTTAAAAATAACTAGAGGCTGATGTTAGAGTTTTCAAGCCATATTTGTCTTTGGCTAGCTTTGGACATTGATAGCAGTGCTTCCTAGCTAGCTTTAGTTTGTGTAATAGGCACATAAACGACTTGTTCCTAAGTTTTGCTTTCAGTGTTAATTTGTGACTCTTTAGGGATGAGGCTATGACATAAAACCTATCCGTGTTATAAACCATCAAAGGAAACCTTCTGAACCAAATTCTGTGTGTTGGTTAGGTCTGGGTGCGGGTATACGAGGTATCAGGAGGTGCAGGGGCAGGAAACACATTGTCAGTCTAGAAAATCGCCTATTGTATGAGTCATTCCTGTTCCAGTGGGTCTCTCTTTCTCAGCATTGTACCATACTATCTGCTAAATATATTACTACCGATGTCGCCTCGAAGACCTTCGGCTTTTACAGATGTGGAAAACATACTGTGTTAGATAAACTACGACAGGCTATAATAGACTGATATATTGATCTACGGGGGTAGATGAGAACGGATGACACTAAAATAACATTCACGCAGGTTAGTAAGTGCAGATATGGAGGCTAAAATAAACCTTTCATAGTGAATGGGACTTTTTTTAGGATGGTGCCAGCGAGGAAGAATCTCCTAGAATAGATTTCAAAAGAGTACACAAACTCAATCCTGTAGGTTACAGTCAAAGTGTGTCAGGAACATGACATGTGACCCGTTCTTCTTGTTTTCCTTATTTTTTTCGAGAGTTGAGAGCTTTCTACCAGGAAAAAGAGACTATATTTCTTCTATAAGCAAGATCAACCTAAAAATGCTTTTCTAACACAGAGGATCTTATTCACACTATATTTTTTGGACAACCTTTTGCTTTAATTACGACATGCATTCGCCATGGCAATGTTCCGATAAATGTATGTAATGTCATCAGAGTCGCATTCATTTCTCTACAAGATCTTGCATTGATGAGTCACACATCTGTGTAAAGTCTTCTCCAGCACATCTTAAAGATTCTCAGTGGAGGTCCAATTAAGGTCTGGACTCTGTTGAGGCCATGTGAGAAAATGATGTCTCATGCTTCCTAAACCACTCTTTCACTCCCTAGCAAATTGTAGCCTTATTTTTTTTTTTTATTAGTCTAACTGATAAGTGGTTTTCTTAAGCCTACACTGATGTTTGGTCCCAATGCTCTTACTTTCACTATTAAACATAGCCACGAGTTCTACTATTGTTTTTTTATGATTTGATCTCCAAACAGGATCATTAAAAAAAAATTTCGAATCACATTTCTTCCTCGAAGATGATGGTTCAGCACTTTCCTTCCAGGTTTTAATAATGTGTTTTTCAGTTCTCAACCCAGTTTTAATAAAGTTTAATTAGTTTCTATAATCTCCTCAGTTGTTTCCTTTGCTTGATGCAAGACAATAATTTGATCCTTCTGAAACTGAGTAACATCTCTGCCTAGACCACATGAGATGTCTTCTGACACGCTTGTTTAGGAAATGAAAAGCTACTCACTGCATCAGTTAGGGTAAAATAACTTGTTGCCAGCTGAACCCTATTAAGGGGTTAATAGGGTTCAGCTGCAGTAATTATCCAGTGGAAGGCTTTAAGTATTTGCTTAGATAAATCCAGGTGGTGTATAGCCATACAGTAAGTCAGACTAATTTAAAAAACTTATTTAGACTATTTAGAACAATCTCATATTCCTAATTCATGTTCAGATAAAAAGATGAAAGGAAAGACAGTTTTGGGGGACAATTTTTTTTTTTTTTTTTTACACTTCATCTCTTATCCAGCACTACAACACCATATTGCCTTGAGCTGGAACTTTGTGTCTGTAGTAGCATTATCAGCTACGCTGTTAAGATCTTTAGTGAAAACTTGTGACTCTCATTGCCACTTTCTCCAGTTTATGTTGTTGTTCTCATAACAAGAGCAGAATGTGCAACCAATGACCGTTCTGAACTGCAGCGATCACAAGACTCACAAAGTTCTCATGTCACTGCTGTATACCTCAAACAGTTAGAGGGGGAAAAAGTAAATAAATAAAAGGTTAGAAATAGGACAGCTGAAATGAACAGCAGTTGTAGCTGTGTTTGATGGTATCTGGGGGAATGATTTGTACATTCTTAGAGATAAGCGAGAGAAATATGAAGTTGATATGGTTAGCCAACACTGCAGAGATACATGAAGAATGGGAGTGAGTATGGAGGAGTGTGGGAAGTTCAGCCCTGTGCAAGATATGGACTTGCTAAACCTGCATGCCAGAGCCATGGCATCATTTGCAATATGCATGACAGATGAATAATTACACAATTTCTTTCCACAGAATGAAATGGGACAGAAGCAAGGTAGGGTTGGAGAGCAACAGGGGACGTTAGAGGAAAAGGAACCCAGCCCAGACCCAGGGGGTAGCAAGAAGGAAGGAAACACAAGTGAGGTGACCTGCAGAGAGGTGGAGGATGAAATGGGACTGGTTAGGGAAAGACTGGATGTAAGCCCAGGCATAGAGCCAGCATCACCTACTCAGAAGCTGGATACTGACTCTCACAAAAAAGCAGCCCCTCCTATAGACTGGGAATGGACACAGGGAGGGGATGGAGAAAAGAGGGAGGAAAAAGAGGCACAGGGAGGCAGGACCGAAGTTCGAGGTTTGCAGAAGCTGAACAATATTAGAGGCACATTGAGCACTGAAGTTACCGGCTGTTCAGAAGCAGAGCTCATAGCTGTGGTAGAAAGGAGCAACAGGATGGATCTGGGAAACTCACAAAATGAGAGTCATGAATGCAAGGTAGATCATAAGGACAGCATCCAGGACCTCGAATGGGATCTGTCTAGCAAAGTGGAGAATGTTTCTTTTCAACAATGCAAATCGTCAGTCATTGAGGAGAATATTGTCACGTCAGAGGATATGAGCAGCACTAAGAAACAAGATGGAAGCGGAACGAGTGATGTTGTGGCTGTTCCTGGCCTTGATGCTTTATTCATCACAGAGGATTTACATGATGATTATTTTCCATTGGAAATGTCTGTTCCGAAGTCTGAGGCTCCAACTAGAAGCACGGAGAAGAACAGCTTAGACACATTGAATGTTCTAGGACAAAAGAATTTACCTGGAGAAAATCTGTTATTCCAACACGGATCTGCTGTCATCCTAAAGTCTAGTGAACCATGTTTAAGTGGGGAAGACTTATTATCACTTTCTATGTCTTCTACAGACAATGTACAGTTTAAGTGGACATCAACCAAATCTCAATGCAAGGAGAAGACAATTTCTAGTGAACCAGGCAGTTCAGCAGTACAGGAGCTGGCAGCAAAATCAGAACCAGTCCATGGAACAGAAATACCGTCTCTTGCAATGACCTTTGACCTGGCTGATACAACAGAGCCAATAGGGATGTTATTGCCCAGTAGTGGAGATGTCTGTGATTTTACCAACACAGCGGAGGGCAAAATCAGGGGTAGCTTTGGAAAAACAGGAAAAAATGAGGCTGTTGGTAGTAACATAGAGAGTATTGGTACAACAGGGAGGAGCAAGAACAACACAGATTCTTTAGCAATGGCCTCTTTGGACAATACAATCTACAAAAGTCCAACCATCTCAGGGTTTGAAAAGCAACTGGAAGAGGATCAGCACGTGCCCATGCCCCACTTGGAGGAACTGAAAAATAATTCAGAAAGAAAAACTGACCCCTTGTGTGATGTTGGAGAAGCATATAAGGAGACTGAAGAGCTTCCTACTGAACAAGAAAACAGAGTTGATTATTATGCACCAACAGAAACTGCAGAGAAATTGTCTGAGCAGTTTTTGGAGGTGATGACTGGACAGTCAGAGATGCTATCACTTCCTGACAGGACAACGAGCAACAATGGTGAAATGGATCCCCATCTGGCCTTGTACACAGCCATGGAATCTAAAGATGCTCTTGTTGGAGAGAGAGAAATGAGAACTCCAGACTTGTTTTTGATTGAAACTACAGCATTAGAGAGCGAAGGTACAGAAAACACTATGGCAACGGAGAAAATTTTGGAGGCACGATCCTCAGGTGAGATGACATCATCAAAAAGGGACGTAGACAACCAGAGTGTTGGCAAAAACCTGACATTAGTTACTGATATTCATCAGGAAGCATCCGTATCCATTTCTGACTCCATGCTCATCTCTGTTTCAGAGAGCACTGTGGGTCATGAGGAGGCCCGGCCACTGCTGTCACATGCAGAACCAAAAACGAACATACCGTGGACCGAAATCTCAAAATCTACAGACAGCCAAGAACTAAAAGCTGTGACAAACGAAACAAAGCTTTGCATTGAAGAACCCATTAAAGGATTAACTGTTCCGGTGAAGGATGGATGTGGGAGTCCTGTATCACAGAACCCTGGGGTAGATACTACTACTACTCCTCTAAATGTACAAAAGTCCCCACAAGTGTGCTGTATGCAACACGATACAGACCAGAACAATCTGTCACCACAATCCATTGGAGAGTCTCTAGCTCCTGACCATGACAATACTGATAAAAGCGTCAAAACAAGGAATGATCAGACTCCTGTATCTGCTCAGGGTGGCGCCCAAGCAAGGCAAAAAGCAGAAACTCCTGTGAAAGGCAAGCCTGTGTCTGACCTGATCAAAGAAACCATCCAGCTGCACGAGAAGATGAAGGAATGGAACAAACCTGCAGAGGCTAAAGCTGATGTGCTCTTGGACTCTGCACAGTCCGTCAAAGTGGCACAGATGAAGGCGGCGTTCGACTCGCCAAAAAAGTCACCGGATAAAGGTCTGGAAAGAAAGCCTTCCGCAAGGAAAGGTAAGACTCATGCTTCCTGAAACGATGGAAATGTTTAGTAGTGTAACTGGTGTCCTGTCTTCTCGAGATCTTAAAGGTGTTTTTACTAAACGCCGGTGAAACAATGGGGTTTCTGTGATCACAGGTAAGACTATGTTAATCCATTCATTACAGAATTGTTAATGACTTATGAATACATGAAACTAAAGATATGAGTTGTAGTATGAGAAGTCCAGAAGTGTGGTTGGGTTGAAAATCCTGGGTTGGGGAACCTGCGATATGGTGCCATCTAGTGGGAAAACTGAATGGACATCGTGTACTTTACCAAATATGTGACCTACACACATATGAAAAAAAAAATTCATATTATTCTAATATGACATTATTATTATTATTATTATACAGTTAAATTTAGACATTTTGATACTATACAATTAACCTAATGAGGTTTGATGTAAAAATTGTAGTAAAGTACAACAATTTAAACCTTTTTAGAGATCATGAATCATTAGATTATTATTATTATTATTATTATTATTACTGGAATGTAAATGGGCGGGACTATTAGCACCGCGGGCTGCGATTGGGATTTCAGATGGTCAGTTTCCCCAATTATGGCGCTATGGGCGGGGCATTGTGTGGAATGGGCGTGGTTTCCGGCCTGTAGGCTTGGGAAGGCGAGTCCGCCGCGCCAAAGGCAGCAATAGGCTCAGCAGTACGCGGCACCGCTGGTGAGGATACAGAAGCTGTACATATCACAATTATACCGCTGGTCAGGGATTTTTTTCTGCTCTAGCTGAGAAGGTAATGCTTGTTTTTTTTTTTTTTTTTTTGCTTTTCCTTCATCTTGCTCTTCTGTTGGTTTTGTGTTGATCTCCAGTGGAGCACAAAGTTGCAGGGATTTCCAGGCCTGGTGGGATGTGTCCTCAGTGCTGCTGATTCTTAATTAGGTTTTGTTCTGCTTTGTTGCAAATTATTGTGCATTCTGATCATGCGTGTAATTGCTCGTGCACGAGGTCGGGTTTGATTGGGAATATTGTGATCTGCTGGTTTTCAAAACATTTTTTCAGGAACACACCTTTTGCTGAGGAACAAACGTTCATTCAAACTGTGCCTGCATATGGGGTTTAGTTTAGCAGACGCGTCTAAAATCTCTAACTCGTTTTCTCGTAGAGATCTTGATCTCGAACGGCATTTAAATTTAACAATCCTGTCTGATTTTCATAAAGAGTGTTTGTGAATAGACCTGTTCGCTAGTTTTCCCTCTATATTCAAATATGCATGAAGGAACACGCAAGTTTGTGACACTCGTCTTTCCTGTCGGTGTAGTTTTGCTGAACTGACACCGTTTCATGCCCTGGAGATCATTCACGATAACTCAGAGTTCGTCTTTCGATTAGTCAGCTTTAATACATTTGATCCTAATTTAATGCTCCTTGTGGGATTGTTTGTTTTTTGTTTGTTTATTTTTTCACATGTGCTGCTGGTGTAATGATTGTGAGATCACCAGTCTTGGAGCCTCACCCCTTATGGCTAGTTTCTGAGCTGCTGGAGGAATTGTGATCAGATTCATCGTGCGTGTGTGTTGAAACATGCTGAATGAGTCCACATCCCCCCATCTCTCTCTTTCTCCTGTGCACATGTCCTGGCTTGAAGCTGAATGTGGGCTGATGCGCGCGCTCTCAGCTCGTTTGGAACAAAAAAAGAAAAGAAAGCAGGGCTGCGAACACGCGCGCGCCTCTCCCAGTTTGCTCACGCGCGCGAGCTCAGTTTATAACCTTTTATTTGTATGTTTATTTAGATTGTACTATAGTATTTGTGTGTGTGGCTGAGTGCTCATACTCCGACTTATGGCATTTATGATTCTCCTAGTATGTGTCTTGTGTTTTAGACCGTATTTACTTTACCAAAGCTAGCCACTCCTTTTTTTTTTTTTTTAATCTCTGTCTCTTTCACATACACTCTGTACTCAAAACCACATGACTGTACTAAGAAGTGCAGCCATACAGTTACTACACAACAGTTGTTAGCCCTGATTGGGTACGGTATTGTGCGGTTTCGGATGTAGCCACAGCGACCAGGGTGACACTGTCGTGAAGCGGTGTCGTGAAACGTGGCGGTTTCCTTGGTTGGCCGCATTTCCGGCCTTGCTGATGACGTAGCCAAGAGCAGGCTTTTGATGTAGACGGGTTAGGAAATTCCTCATCCCCAAACACACACACACAGATTGTGTGTTTGATTCAGGGTGTAAGTGAGGAAGTGGAGTTGAACAAAAGAAACACTTCACTATCACAAAATGGTGGTTACACTGTACCTGAAGTGTCGGAGTGTGTGGGCTCTGTGTTTAGGACTTTATGATATTTTACCACTTGTGTCCCAATCAGCTGTTTGCTATTGGCTGCTAGTGTCTGTGTAACAAGACATTAAAGGTTCCCTCAGTATCTTGGGCTCTCCAACTCGGTGTGTAATTCACCAGCACCTAAACACACCCAGTCAGCTGTATTTGAGCAGAAGAGTCACCAAACTGTGATCCTGGTTCTAGACACCTACAAATATTTATAGAGCATTAACTAGCAAAACACTTTAGCAAACCAAAAATGCAACATTAAATCAGATAACATAGCAAGAAAGTGAGCGGCAGATACTTCAGAAATTCTCAGGAACAACAGACAATACAAGAAGGCAACCGTAAACATCATGAGCGCAGACATGGCATGAAAAAAATCTCAATCTAAAAACCAACAGCTAGTTATGACAGATATGTCAGATACTTCACATGACTCGCAATCAGCAATAACAATATCAAAACCTAAAATTGAAATAACTATTTTAGAATTTTAGCTCAGACTTTTTTGGGGTCCTTATTACCCCCCCCCCCCCTCAATCTTTTTACTATGGTATGTACTATATGTCGGTCTAATTTATTATTATTATTATTATTATTATTATTATTATTATTTTCTATCTATCCTCACCAAACATAATCATAGGCGGCGGCGTCTATAGTGCAAACAGGTACACCAGACCAAGCTCATAGCTACTGAAGCCTCTGTGTAGCGGGCGTCCCTTACCGCGCGTAACGGGAGACAGCATCATCATCTTTTATGCCATACTGTGATGTAATAATATATCTCCAGAAACATTGGAGGAGCGTCACAAAATCTAAATTAATTGCATTCAAATCGCCACCTAGATATCGTGATATCATATCGGTTGGTCCCTTGTCATTCCTGTCCCTATTAGATATGCTAATACATACCCATGGTGTAGAGTATATTTTTGAAAATATTCTGGTATGTGTTCCATTGTACCAAAGAACATATCAGGGTAGAATTACCACACTATGGTATGTAGTGTCATCAGTACCGTGGAACGGGTACAGTGGTACTTATACCATGGTAAAAAAGTTCTTATTGGTAAATATCACATAATCCTTGTTGATTGACCACGATGTAATACAAAAGTGCACGTTTGCAATTTATGTAGTTAACCAGTGAATCTAGTGGGGAAAAATGCGATGTTATTGTTATAGATACAAGTAACACTTACTTTAAATTAAAAATCTGTCTTTAATTGGCTTCTCAGTGTTTGTAGGATCATAATAATGAAGACGTCTTTGTATGTTAAATACCTCTGTATTAATGCCCATGATAATTCTAAGTTACTTTTGTAGCTCTTTTTATTTCCTCATACTGAAAATATCCTCTTCAGAATGACATGCTGTGTATCAACGAGCATGTGATATTCACTGAGAACCTGCTATTTCGACTTTGAGCAAGCGCTGACAGTTTTATGGAACAACACGGCCTGGTTCAGGTTTACTGATTTAAGTTCGCATTGGATCTGTACACACATCTGAATTTAAACTTTGAGGTTGGACTAACGATATCAAACCACGGCAAGGGGTTCAAAATCCAGTTAGGAGAGTGGTGTGTGTGCGTAATCCTTACAGATAGATGACCATGCTTGTAGATCACACTGTGGCCTAAATCAAGCTGTTACTGAAGAACAGCATATGGTTTGAAGTGGAGATTTACACAGATTGTAGGTAGACTTGACCACCTTTGGTGTGTAACCACATTAACTAAGTGTATAATTATATAAAATCTATCCAGTTCTACCAATACAGGATTCACATAAGCTTCAGTCACGTCTGTGTGGTGGTTCACAAGTCCCTCCCTTGTGTCTGTAGGCTTCCTCTGGGTCTTCTGGTTTCCTCCATTCTCTGTGTATTAGCTACACTTGCTTATGTACTCCTAGAGCCAATTATGTGTTTGTGTATGCATGGTAGCCTGACATGGGCTGGGATTCATTCCAGCCTTGTGTACAGAGTTCCCGGGAGAGGCTCTGGTTCCAGCACAGATAGACGAATGACTGAATCTGAATTATTAGATGAATAACAGTGGCTGAATTAAAGATGTGTCTTAATATGGTCATGTTTGGGTGGGATGTCATCATGGATCAGTTTGGGTCACTGATCATGTGTGCTGTGTCTGTGTCTCAGTGGTGTGTATTCTTGGACTCGTGTCTTCGTGCTAGGCGGGAAATGGGTCGGCTGGATAAAATTAGATGTAGGAAGCAAGGAAGCTGCTGTGGGACTGGGAAGGATGCCGGGCTAGGGTGTGTTCAAGCGACCGAGTGAGTAAAAACGTTCTGCAAGATTGTCGTTAGGTTCATGCAGAACATTAGGGTCAGTTCAAAACTGGTCAGGTGTAACCAAATTTTAAGGAGCCTTAATATGCATCAACTTTTCCCTATTCCCAGTCTATAGTGTTATAGTGTGTTTAATATTCTCGTGGGGCAGTAGTTCAACTGAAAAAGTCATTTGGGAAGCTTTGCTTTCGGGACTGTTGGATAGAATGACCTATTTGTTCAAGAGTGTCCAACATATAACAGGAAATGCGATGTCCACAATTGAGACATGGCAAGATGCAGCAGAGCAATTGGTTCCCATTTTTTATTGAACATTTTAATTTCCAGCTAATTAAAATAAATTTAGATTGCTTAATAGTAAAGTGGTGATTAAAATGGTTTATCTCATCTGTTGTATTTTTATATATATATATATATATATATTATTATTATTATTATTATTTTTTTATCTGCCTCTGGCTCAATTAAAGAGATTAAATTAAATAAACGGGAGAGTTTTACTGCGACAGGCTGCAAAGTGCCTAAAGATAGAAATCAAAAATTGGTTGTTTGTCACAAACTCAGCAGCACCTCATTTCTCCTCTCGTCTGTTCCAACCACTCAGCATTCAGCATCACCAGTACACTAATCACCGGCCTGATCATCTGTCATCATCT
>JAQMYL010000014.1:7276815-7293115 GCA_030014365.1 Clarias pachynema | reverse complement strand
CCTAAAATCATAAAAGATGTTCCCCCCCTTTTTTTTTTTTCCCCCCTCTTTTTTTTCCCCCTTGTTCCTGCAAATCTTCTACCTGTCGATTAACCCGAGTCATACACAGGGTGTGTATTGTGTAAGAGCGCTTACTGATGCACCATGAGCTTCCCTTCTGTTTATTAGGATGGAAAAAATGGAGTAACACACCTTAGAATGGAAGGCATTCCATCTGAGGCGTGTGTGTGTGTGTGGTGCGCGGTTTTACTAAATTTTCAGCCTTCCTTCACAATTGTGCGAGTCAAAAATGATCTGCACTCTGGCTGTAGAAAGAGAGGACATTTCGAATAAGACAAATGCTCCATTTACACCACTTCTCAATACACCATGTCCATCAACAAGCTTTCGTATTCCCTCATTACAAAAATGTTTTGGTCTGAGTCTGACCTGCGAATGCACAAAAATTCATCAGGAGTGAATCCTCGTCCTCATGGGGCTGAGTGAGATCAGGACTATACGGATGACTAAGTTTTTGCAGAGCGTTGACGGCGTGAGCAGAAGTGCACGCACGTTTGCCATCAGCCGTGGACATGGACGAGCGTCCAGCTTCTTCTTGATGTCTAACACTTGCTCGTCCTTCCTTGCACGTCTCTATCCATTCATACACGCTTCTTCACTACAAAACACTTTCACAATGTCTTCGCTAACTAACCGCACCAGGTATCCATTGTTGCTCGCACCGCAGTTACAAATGACCCGATATCCCACTTTCACACCTGCACGGCCTCGAACGGAAAGCACTGACGGCCAACAGAGGTTTTGATATAATATTATTAGCGGATAATATTTGACTCAACCATAAATATTAATTGCATCAGTAATGAATAGGAGTTTGTGATTTGACGTTGTGTTTAATCGTGTGTTGTTCTCTCCTCTCTCTAGTCGGGGCGTATAGATAAGTCCTACCCGACGGTATGTGGACACACGGGGCCAGTATTGGACATCGACTGGTGTCCTCACAACGATCAGGTGGTCGCCAGCGGCTCGGAGGACTGCACAGTCATGGTATGATGGTTATTTATTTTCTGTTGTAACTTAATGATCTAATTCCGTATGTGTTCATAGATCTCAAATCTCCAGTAGTGTTCTAGAATGAGGAAAATAAATCCAAACATGTGTCCAGACTTTTGACTGGTACTCTATACCTGTTCATACCTTATTAAATTCACGTCTTTTTGCTTTGCAAGATCTGATGCAACACAAGTTTTGTCCAGTCTTGTATTCCGATAGATTCAAAATGAACCACATATAACCAAAGATTTATGTCAAATATCTTTTGTTTTGATTTTCTTTTTTCTTTAATCTCAAGTTCAGACGTGTTGAGAGAGCTCAAATGCGTTTCTACAGCGGTGACACCTACTCAGTTTATTTATTTTGGCATTCAGGAAGTGTGAGTCATTAAAATAACAGCAGAGGAGCCTGTACAGTTCCACACTTCCTCCTTTAGATTGATTTAATGTGCCAGAGAATTTCAAATGAGGCCAGTGTTTGTAGGATAGTACGCCCGAGCATTGTAGTGAATGTGTGAGAAACACATTGGAACTCTGGGCGGGTCCTGCTGTAATAATCAGCATGCTTGATGGACATCCTACGGTATGTTCCGAGCCTGTTCATCCATTCAGAGCTGAACTTCTATCACACAATCGACCTGATCAGCTGAATGGGTCAGGGCTAGCTCAGTGGTTAAGGTATTGGACTACTGATCTGAAGGTTCCAGGTTCAAACCCTAGCACCACCAGTTTGTTGTATCTGTTGGGTCATTGATCAAGACCCTTCACCCCCACCTGCACAGATGTTTGATGAGAGAAAATGTCACTATGGATAAGAGCATCTGCCAAGTGCCGTAAATGTGTAATGCACTACTACTGCGCTGAAATTGGGTAAATTATCTGGCTGACACAAAGATCTTATGTTTCACTCTTGTACAGAAATTACAGCGGATTGTAATGGCAGTTCTCGTCACCGCTAGGTTTATTAGTCACACTGTGCGTCACTCTGCTCTCACGTCTCTTCAGGATGATTGAGACTTCACCCAGAAAGGCAAAAACTGCTTGTATTATCCCTGGTTCCAAACTCCCTCTGTGGCAAGTAGACAAAAAGAGATAATGAGGTAATATTTTGATCTGTCAGAAATGATAGTTTGAACTGAACATATGCTATTTTAGTGTAAAATCCAGTCATTCCATATAATGAAAAAGCCCAATGTGAACTTCCTTCATTGTGGGCAAAAAAATGTTAAATAAAAATATAACAGCATTGGTTAGACTGTAGTTAGTTTGGACTGGTCCCATCCCGGGGCACTTTCAGTTTGGAATGACACAATTTTATGGCTTCTGATTTGGGGGCTGGTCCTTACCAATAGCTTTAATCTCAGAATGGGATTTTTTTTTTTTTCCTGGCAAGGCCAGTAGTTTGGTTTTAGTTTGGAAAAGTTACGTCTCATCTCAAAGCCTTTAGTTTAGAACAGCCCCATTCTGTGATCTGTAGTGTGTAACAGCCCCATTCCATGACCCGATGTTTCCAAGACATGTTTGTAGCAGCCCCATTCCAAAGCCTGTAGTTCGAATGAGCCTCACTGTAGTTCCCAGGTTCTGTAGTTTAGAACAGCCACATTCCACGATCTGTAGTTTAGAACAGCCACATTCCACGATCTGTAGTTTAGAACAGCCACATTCCACGATCTGTAGTTTAGAACAGCCCCTTTCCATGACGTGAAGTGTTTCTTTTTGTAACGTCCAAGGATAATAACTTGAATAATGCAACAGCAAAACAGCTGAAACCCTGAAAAGACCCAAGACATTGATTTGGGACAGCAGGTGTGAAGAACATGCGCGTGTCTGCCCATTGTTTCACTGTTTAACACAAAACTCTCAATAATTAATCCAAGTTGGAGTTTATAACTGTACTATAATTTTGCTCCACCATTAGAGAACAGATTAAAAAGTTGGCAGAGATCTTTACCTTAAAAGTTTGTTGTTTAATGTGAAGCCACAGTGGGGGGAAAAGACAAAGACGTTGTGGACTTGCTGCGGAGACTGACCTAATGCTTGGAGAATGTCTGAAATCATGGAAGGGGTGTGTTTGGGAGGTATAGAAATGGTATGGTGTGTTTCAGACGAAGATGGGATTACAGAAAGAAAAGGGAAATGGATTCCTAAAGGGAATTTTTTTTTTTAAAGAACAGAAGGGAGGAGAAAAGGGGCGATGGTCAAAGAAATATCTGCACTGTAGTTTTCATCAGCATCCATTAACCACAGAGCGCTGAAAACCAGTGGAACAACTCGACATTAATCTCTGATGAGATCGAATTTCCTTTCTGATTATATGATATTAGTGCTCATCAGAAGTGCTGATCTTTTGTGTGTTTTTGTGAGTAACCTTAATAAACACTGAAAGCCCGAAATCAGACTGGATGCCTGCAGTCTGCTGCCCCCTTAAGGCTCAATGATGCAAGTGCAAGGTTTAAACTTCTCATTCTGGTTTAAAGGTACCTTCGGTAGGTCTCGTCTCTTTTTCCAGATTTTTAATGGATTGAACACAAACAATTGTCTCAAACCAGAAATCTCTTACTATGCACTAGTTGAATTACCATTTTTCTTCCTATTATAGTCTGATTAGCCATAACATTGCACCCACCTGACTAATCTTGTCTACACCAAAGCAGCTCTGACCCATTGAGGCATGGACTCCACAAGACCTCTAAAGGTGTGCTGTGGTATCTGGCAACAAGATTTTAGCAAGTTCTGGAAGTTGTGAGGTGTGGCCTCCATGGATCGAGTTTGCTTGGCCAGCACGTTCCACAGATACTCGATTGGATCTGGTGAATTTGAAATCAACAACCTTTACCACAAAGTTTCTCAACAGTTTTCCAGGCCACCTTCTTTGGAGGCCTGGAAAACTGTTGCTCATTGGTCCAGTTCTGATGCGCATGCACCCTTTCGCCAGCTCAGCATGGACGCTCCGACCGGGCTGCTGCTACACAGCCCACAGCCAAAAGGTGTTTGTTCTGACACCTTTCCATTAGAACCAACATTAACTGTTTTTCAGCAGTTTGTGCTATGGTGGCTCTCTTCACTCAAAACTCGGTGAACCTTGGATGCTCATGATTCACCAGTCTCTGGTTCACCAGTTGTCCTTCGTTGGACCACATTTAGTTGGTACTAACCACTGCATACTGGGAAGACCTCATAAGACGCGCCATCTTGGAGACACTCTGCCCCAGTCATCTAGCTTTCACAGTTTGATTCTTGGTTGCTCAGATCTTTATGCTTGGCCATTTTTCATGCTTCCAGCACGCCAACTTTACAAAAAACTAGCCGTTTACTTGCTGCCCAATATATTCCACCACCTGACAGGTGCCACTGTAACAAGTTGCTCACATCCCCTGCCACTTTTTGATGTTATGTCTGATCAGTGTATTTAATTGCCAGAGCTAATTGTAACTTATATTTCCTGCAGTTTCCATCTGTTTCTTCTGTTAAACCATGTATCTTTTGTCTCGTTAAAAAATTTTTTATCCTGTCTTTGTTTCAGGTGTGGCAGATCCCCGAGAACGGCCTGGTGACCTCCATGTCTGAGCCCGTGGTGGTGCTGGAGGGCCACTCCAAACGCGTGGGTATCGTCACCTGGCACCCGACGGCTCGCAACATCCTGCTCAGTGCTGGTGAGTGGTGTCGCGCTCACCGTCCATGTGATCATCCTCTCCATATCTTACACCTACCGTACTCGTGTTACTAGAAGCCTGTTAATATTAATAATAATAAACTTCCAGTGTAGAGCTACAGAGTCACTCCAGAGCTATTAGGGGGAAAAACAAATAAACAATAAACCAAAATACTGACACTGGAGACTCCTTCCATAAATAAAAATGCAGTGCTTATTCCAAGCATTTTATTGTTGCCATGTGACAAAAAAACATCGCGTGATGGATTTTACATCAGTTCCTCGTTTTTAACTTAGGTTGCGATAACTCGATCATGATCTGGAACGTGGGCACGGGCGAGTCGCTCATCACCCTGGATGAGATGCACCCAGACGTCATCTACAGCGTCTGCTGGAACCGCAACGGCAGCCTCATCTGCACCGCCTGCAAGGACAAGAAAGTGCGCGTCATCGACCCTCGCAAGGAGGATATCATTGCGGTATGAACACACACACACACACACACACGTGCACACGCACATATGTGACTGCTGTAGATGCCAAGGGCGAAAATGTCATCTTTAAATTCGATCAGTATGTACCTAGAGGAGATTTTCTATAGGCTGTGGTAACTTTGTTGAACATTATAATGTCTGTCACACACACAAACCCCTTACATGAAGGCGTGGTTTTGTGTATCAGGAGAAGGATAAGGCCCACGAGGGTGCGAGGCCCATGAGAGCCATCTTCCTGTCCAATGGGAACATATTCACCACCGGCTTCAGCCGCATGAGCGAGAGGCAGCTTGCACTCTGGGACCCGGTACAGTATTTTACACGCACATCCATTACTCAGGACACACACACTTTAATTTGGATGATGTTATAACTCTACTGTGGCCTCTAACACTCACAATGGAGCAGGTCATATAATGCAGTAAGGGGAAATGGAAAACAATGCACCATCACATCGAGTTTAAAAGAGGAAGCAGCAACATACAAAGGGACGTTCGAGTCAAACCGAGACTTTTCATAAAATGAAGGCGTTGAACGTAAGACTTTAAGGACAGTGCGGTGATGAGACTCTTCATTCAAATGATGCGAACGTTTTTAAGAAGGTCCTTTAAAATTGTATCTCGTCGCCAACTCGAGCTGCGCGCACACAATCATTCACGAGCAGCAGTTGCACATTGCAGGAGCTTGGTACAGTCCTGACCTCACTCCAAGTCATTTCTACTTTTAATGGTTTGTGTTATTAAAGGAGTTCCTGGGAGGCCAGCGTTTCAGAGATGAAGCAGGCAGTGCAGTCGTGGCTCTGAGAAATATTTCTACCTTGATGGTGTCCAAGCACTAGTGATACACTGGGATAAGTGCATTAGTGTAGCAGGGGATTATATCGAGAAATACAGGAAGTTTTTACTCTCATAACTGTTATTCTGCACAGAAGTCCCGGTTTGACTTGAACGCCCATCAAATCTAAAAATGTCAGCATTTATACATTAAAAAAAAAAAATTTTTTTTTATACATGATGAAAATAATACAGCTTAATAGTAGAACCCAGAAGTCTGAGTTATATTAACATTAACATTTACCTTATTTATGTAGAATGAAGTTAAGTACATGAGTACATGACACTTTTATTAAATTTTTTTTAATTTTTTTTAAATCAGAAAAATATGGAGGATCCAATTACAGTCCATGAGCTGGACACCAGCAACGGCGTCCTCCTTCCTTTCTACGACCCCGACACCAACGTGGTGTACCTGTGCGGAAAGGTAAGCATGCGCGTCCAGATCTTCAGGAGTCCTGAGTCGGGACATGTTAGTTTCTTTGCATATTGTTTTTCTCTCCAGTGCTGATGTTGTACTGGTGTGGGTGGGACAGATGAAGCTAGAAGCTCATTATAGTGGCTTCTTTCTTCCCACACTATTTTCCTTCAACAGCACCCCGTGTGAGTTACTGGAGGAGTTTACGTCTACGGAACGTGTTACAAATAAACAGCGCCTACTTTAATGTCTCAATGATGAAAGTCTGTCTGTTTTTGTTTGTTTGTTTTTGTCAGGGTGACAGCAGCATCCGTTACTTTGAGATCACTGATGAGGCGCCGTACGTGCATTACCTCAGCACGTTCGTCACCAAGGAGCCGCAGAGGGGCATGGGATACATGCCCAAGAGGGGTCTGGACGTCAACAAGTGTGAGATCGCCAGGTGAGATGGAAAACCGCAGCATTATTATTCCACCGTTGTGATACGAATGGGGTGGTGAAAGAGAGAGAGAGAGAGAGATTGTCCAGTAGGGGGCGGCACATGCCTGCATTACACACGTTGGAGGGGTAAAATGGGGGTAAAAAATTCCCAATAGATTGTGTTGAGCTCTTTGTCTATCCGCATCGCATTTCTGGTGTAACTAAAAACCTGTTTGTGTGTTTTTTCAGGTTCTACAAGCTGCATGAGAGGAAGTGTGAGCCCATCATCATGACCGTGCCAAGAAAGGTGAGTCTCTCCCGCCATGTTGTGTCCAGCGGTATTCACTTTGGCACACGGGTGTACCCTGTAAGCTAAAGAGACTGCTACAGCTGTGGGAAATTCACAGTGCAGCAGTGACACTGACATGGTCTCGCATGTGTTAGAAGTGATTCAGGTGAAGAAAATCAAACCGCGCGAGAGAGAGAGAGAGAGAGAGCAGAGTTGACTCAGGATATCTACAAGGAGTGTTCAAGTCAAACTGGGACTCATGATGAATTCTCTGGCGTGAAACCGATCGACATTTACAGAAGACCTCGAGCATAGTACAGCAATTAATAAATGAATAAGATTCTTACCTGCAGTGAAACATCTGAACGCTGCAAATGTTTTAAAGAACGACGTACCTGCACTGCAGACAGTCTTGTCAGACACTTTTTCGTCGAGTTGACGCTTGATCACTTGCGGAAGAGATGCATTTGCCTGTGGGAACTGTACACCCTCGTTCTGGCGTCCCCTGCACAATCCTGACCTCGCTCCAACCCATTTACACATGTTTGGCCCGTTAGAGGAGCTCCTGGGAGGCCAGCGTTTTTCAGATGTGAAACAGGCAGAGTTTTAGGTTTTCTATATTTTTTCTCTCACACAGCTGAATGAACCCAAATGCCCACAGACGTGCTTTAAAATCTAGTGGAAAGCCACTACTTTTCTCTCCATGCTTTTGCCACTAGGGGGCGGAGGCGTCATGCTTTCACTTTAACAGCACTGATAGTGATCTTGTAAATTAGTAACAAGAGTGATCGGTGGTGGTGGTGGTGGCCATTCTCGTTTAGCACATCTTTGGGCTTTGATAAAAGTATTATATAAATTATTATATCAGACTAATTCCTATTTTTCCTCCGCTCTCTCTCTCTCTCTCTCTCTTTGTTCAGTCGGAGTTGTTCCAGGATGACCTGTATCCGGACACGTCAGGGCCCGACTGCGCCCTCGAGGCCGAGGACTGGTTCGATGGCAAAAACGGCGATCCTATCCTGATCTCGCTCAAGGACGGCTACATCCCGGCCAAGAACCGTGACCTCAAGGTGGTCAAGAAGAACATTCTGGACAACAAGCCCAAGCCTAGCAAGAATGCGGAGAGCAACTCCGTCACTGTTGCCACCAAAACGGCCAGCGCGCCCCAGACTGCTGTACGTGTCTCACGCTTTTATTTCCTGTTTATGTTTAATCTACTCTCCTTTATCATCTGTTCTGATCAGCTTTTATGGTTCCCCTTTGTGCTTAGAACATATAACCACATCTTCATGTGGTTTATGTAATGCATCAGACACTCAAGTGCTAAACTATGAATTCTTAATTAGTTCTTTATAAATGTATAGCATTGATTTATAGGTTAGACCCGAGAGATTTGCTTTGTTTAGTAATAGGAGCATTATGAAGCTTTTTGAAGAGCTGTAGCGTAAAATTGGGATTAAACACACAGAGGAATGCCATCCAAGGGTGCACACTTCTGCACACACTGTCGACACTCTGCAAAAACGTGCTCCCTATAATCCTGATCTGGTTCCATCACACGTCTGTTCCCCTGAAAGCAGCCCTACGAGGACGAAGACTCACTTCTGATGAAGAACCGAAGACAGCGGCGCATCCGTAGCTCACGGCTCAGCCTAAAACATGAATACGTCAGCTTGTTGACAGATGAACAAAAGTGTATTGAAAAGCAACGACATTCTAAAGGTTAATTTCAGAGAATTCTACAGCGTGCGGATAATGTTTGACTTGCTCTCGTAAATAAGCGATGATGTGCTCGAGTGAGTGCTGCACTGCTAGGTCTTCACTGTTGTCAGAGCTGTCGTAGAAACGTAACCAATCAGAAATAAGAATTCACTGTTATTTATCTGTCTATTTATTTATTTGTTTATTTATTTACACAGAAAAGCGAACCGAAAATGGAAGAGGTGCTGAAAGAGATCAGATCCCTGCGAGACCTGGTGAGCAGTCAGGGAGTGCGGATCTCCAAGCTCGAGGAGCAGTTGTCCCAGATGGACGTCTGAAGGACCCGGTCCCTTTCCCTCTCCCCCAGCTACTGTTCAGGAAATTCTATTGGCCAGGTGTGCGGGACCAGTCACTGCCAGTCACCGCGACTTCGTTCCGCCTGAAACCTTCCCAACATTCCAAGATGAACTTTTTTTTTTTCTTTTCCTTTCATTTTCTTTCTCTAACCCCCTTGAACCAGTTCCATTTGCAAAATGACAACGGGAGCGAAACGAAGCATTCCTCTCTCTCTCTCTCTCTCTCTCTCTCTCTCTCTCTGTCTCAAAAGCCAAGAGTTTCTTTTTACTAAATGTTGTTCCAAAAGTGGCACTTGTGTTTTATTTGGTGTTTTCGAAAGGTGTTAAACATTCTCTCGTCTTATAGTCCAACAAAAAAAATTGTGACCAACATTCTAACGTGAAGCGTATGTTGAAGTTCTGTGCTCAAGTAATGAATCAGTATTGCATTCCTCACCATCCCTTCTTCTTCTTCTTTGTTGCCAAATGTTTAGAGGAAGCTCATATAAGGGCCTCCTTGACAGTATTTGACCATGGTTTCTTTCTTTCTTTCTTTCTTTATATTTTTTTTTAGTCCACTTTGTACTAATAAGGGACATTGCAATAGGCTGATAACGCAGGTTGCAAGTTGAGGGGATTTATTTGATTTCTCTGACCATTTAAAAGGTCTATATACAAGAAATATTCATGTTTGAAGCTGATTTTAACCAAGCAGGCTGTATGTACAGATTGACAGAGGAAAGCAACAACCACATACTGAAACTGTCTCACGCTTAGCTTAGCTTAGCTTAGCTCCAGCTAATTTCTGTTTAAACATCAACATTTAGAGCGTTTTTGTTATTTTCTTTGCTGTTGGAAATGGTTTGTATAGTGGTGTAACTTTTCAGCATTGTTGTTATCCCAGTGACCATGAACACTGACCTCAGTTGTTGAGCTCTGACTTCTTTCATCCTTCCAGAAACTTCTCTCTTTCCCAGAAACAGTATCCTCTCATTATCCTAAATGCATGCAATAAAGTTTTTTTTTCTCTTGTTTCTAAACACATTCCTGATTTTCCACAAGTCTTGTTTTGTGTCTTCGGGTTTAAATTGTTGAAGTTCTACCCTCACATGGGAGAATCTAGACGAATTACAACATTGTTGGTGTTTCATTTGTTTTTTTTTTCTATAAAAAGTCAGTATTTATATCAAATCCGTTCACACAGGAAGGGTATGATTCTATAGTACTGGATCAGGGCTCCTTGTCTAGTTGGATAAACATCAGTAAAGTGATACGTGAACAAACTAACAGCAACATTGCCAAGACCTTTACATTTAGCCATGTTCTCATTGTTTATCAAGTCAAGATTTGCAAGCATTTTTACTTCAAGTTTAACAGTATAAAAACAAAAAATGAAAGGAAAAAACAACTTTTTATTAGGCAGTATCTAGCAGAGGTCTAGACTGACACCTTTGCCCTGCTCATTACTTCCCGTTTCCGTTGTGCAGGAAGTGCCTGCCCTGCTCTCTCAGCCATGCGAAACAAACTCTTTTAAGGGCGTAGTTCGTCTAGACTATATCTCACATGTAAAAAGTATTCTCTAACTGAAGAATTGCAAACTCTGACTCAGATTAAAACATGCTTGATGGGCGAGGCCATACTTCAGAAAAATCACTGGCCAGGACGCTTCTGGTGCTGAAACGTTACTTATGTGTAACTGTAACCACACCTTCAATTTAAGCAGTCCTAGCGGCAATCAACTTACTTGACTAGCATGCCTTTTAGATTTGTGCCATCCATATGGTTGGTAATGCATATAAACTCTGGTGATGGAGGCTGTTGCCTTTGCTCTGTAGTAAAAAACTGATGACACTTAAATTCAGATGAGATCATGTACTACTAAACATCCTAAAATATAGACAAGAACCTATTGCTTGTTATATTGGAATATTGGCAATCGATCATTTTCCATTCATAACAACCTCACAAATTTGTCTGCAATTTCTCAATCCTGAATCTCAAATTTACTAATTGGTTGTGGTGAAACATCCTGGCGGTTGAGGGGGGAAAAAACAAACACAGCAAGTGTGAAAGCATGCAATGAGTGTTATTTGCGTAACTACCCGACCAACATTCCACTTATTCCCTTTCTGCCTTTACGTGCTTTATTCAGGAACTGAGAGAGGTGTTCATTTTTATTATTACTCACACTACCAACAAGTAAACTACAGAACTATTGTGTATTAACATTTCCCCATTCATACACAGTTTTAGATTAATGATAATAAATTTAAGAAAAGACTCGAGATGGGATTCGGTTGCTTTTTGTTGTGTGTGTTAGTAGCGTGAGGATGGAAGAAAAAGCGTGAGCTAGTGGAGGTTCATGTATGGAAGGGTTAAAGATTAAATTGCATCTTGATTGGTGTGAGGTGGAAATGATGTGCTTGGAGTTTGAGCCCAATTTAATGTTTTTGTTGTCTTTTAGTTCGTAGCGGTTATGTGCTTCATGTAGAATTTAAATGAATGTGCTTTTTTTATATCGTAGATCCACTAATTTCTCAAATTGGACTGGTGGGTAGGTGTTTAATGGGATAGAAAGTATGATTTGTCATTGTTTATTAAATAAAACTAGTTGCCAAATTGCCTTGGTGGTCATAACAGAAAACCTCATTCATACTCCTCTGTCTATGATCTAAAACCATTATATAAAGCAGCAGTGAGTCATGGTTGTAGCCAAACAAGTTTCAGCTTCCCATTTAACTCAAAAAAATGTGCATCGGGATTGACGAAGGTTGTAATGGTTGATATTACCTCTGAGGGTCATGGAGTGTTTCCGCATGTTTTTGGTTTTGTGATGTAAGAGTGTAGGTGAGGGTCACTGTAGGTTGATGAGAAGCGTGAACTAGAAAGCTTTTGCGCACGTGGTTTCATGAAATGCTCTGTAAATAACTCCACTTTTCGTTCTGATGCTGCCTCTGTCAAACTGTGTAAGAAAAAAGCCATAGTTTCCAAAGTCTCCCTGTTCACTTTAAATGGAACACAAAGTGAATGAACCCAATAAAATCTGGAAAAAAGAAATCTGCCTCCTTGTTTTTTGTACTATTTATTTTGCTTCATATATCAAATAATTTGTGACCTACAATTGGGACGGAAGTTCAATGCGATGGTTGAATAATTAGCTTCTCTGTTCAGAACTCATTGAATTAGGGAAGTACAGCTGAAGATCTCTTTAAACCCACTTCTGTTTGCTCGTATGAAGTTTGCGTCACATTTTGAAACCTCAGCCGGGTTTGACACTGAGGCAACTTCCTGCACTTAAGTTAAACGCTGTGAAGGATTTGAAGCGGTACAGGCCATTCGAGTCGGAAACATCACTCAACCTAACATCAGGTATTTATGCTCGGTACGTGTATACAGGCTTCCTTTTAATATTCTGTTATGTGATCTGTAATTGGTACAAGCGTTAATTTCATTCATGGAAATGATCCAAATGGTTAAAGTTTACAAAAATAATCAGGAAGTAGGTAAAATGTTTAACACGTGGAAACTTGGATAAATTCTAAGACTGTGAGAAATATATTTTTTACATTTCTGTAATATTCATAGTTTGAAACGGGGAAATCAAGTGATAGACTTCCTTTTAATGGGTCCGGAATATGCTAATAACACATGTGCATGAGTCAGACATTGTGGTTGCATACTCGTAATTATTTTTTTTCTCTCTTTACATTAAGTTAAAATGTCAGATGCAACCTGACATGTCTGGTATGTCAAGAGCAGTGTGTGTATCGTTTGCACTTGTCCTCAGAGTTGTGTCTTGTCTTTTGCTCTACAGTAAACAGCAATGACTAACCTGTGCCAGTTGAGGTCATTTGTTTTTCTGCTCACTCTAAGAGGCTTGGTCTCAAGCGGTGTAGAAGATAAGAGTCCATCAAATGCAACCGAACTTCACCCCACCAGTGGACCTCCACTGACCACTGGCATTAGAGAAGTGCGGTCTCCAGAAACCACCCACAGCCAACCTGCCCAGGGAAATGGAACTTCTAAAAACCTTAACAATGTAGAAGGAACTGAAACGAACGGCACCAAACACCATTCGACAGGCAATGAAAGTTTAGCAAGTACTGAAACTCCTCTACAAACCTCATTTCCTGAGAAACATGCCAGTTCGGACTCTACAATGGCAAGCTCCGCGCCTGCATTTTCTGCCTCAACGAATGCCACAAATACCATCCCTACTGCGGTGACGACGACTCGGATACGAACAGACGGTCCTTCCACATCAGGAACAACGGTCAAACCAGTGCTTACATCTAAAGAAACAAGAACCACTCAGAATCGCACACCAACTACGGTTCACAGCACGCAAAAAACGGACCCATCACCCACCAAAGTTTGTCCTACAGCCGAACCAAAAAAGGACAATCTTGTGGGTCGTTGCCTTATAGTCATCGCTAGTTTAGCTGCTGTTTCGACCGTCTTTATCATAACCACCATCATCTTGGCTACAAAGTTAACCGGCAGCAGATACAGGCACAGAGCGAGGCTGCTTCACGAGACTGAGATGGTCTGCATATCGGCCCTCATGAACGATTGCGATCATCCCCTTCCCACACCGAAGCACCCTAAAAGCAACGGCGCCCTGATCCCCATTACTGAGGATGAAGACGGTGATGATCTCACCCTCAACAGCTTCCTGCATGATACGGAAGGCACAGCATAGATGTTGGGTTTGTTTTGAATGCAAATTAGAAAAAAAAAAAGCAACCAAGTTTTTGCATTGAGGATCAAGATGTGGTGGATCCCATTTCCTCACTTCTTCCTTCCTGATGTGATGTGTGTGTTTGGTGAAGACGTTACCGCTGGTTCTTTGATTTAATCAAGCTTGTCTATAATGCTCTTAAACAAGACTGGTGACTTTATATGTTTTTTAATGGAAAAACAAAGGACCTGAATCATTTCTAGAATACCCAATCCACAGGACAAGCTGTGATAAATATTTGCACATGGCCTATGATGAATGTGTTGTGTACTGATGCATAAATAGAGATTAGTTTCCTCTGGAGGACCCAGTTGTCAGTTGCTGGTTGTCAGCACAGATGATAATATTTGTGTTTGTATTGGTGTTGCTCAGGAAGTGTATGGAACGTGTAAGACTGATGACAGGAAGAGGAAGTTCATTTTAAATATAGTTGTGTGTATTTCTGTGACAGAAGAGATGCCTAGTGATAGCAGCCTTCATCTCTGGGCTTCTTTCCAGTCAAAGAACTTTGTGCGTATACTTCAGCAAGTTCCAACCCATACACTTGTATATCTTCTTTCATAATCTAGTTTGTAAAGATATTTTTATCTGATGGCTGTATGTAATGTGTTATAAATGAAATACCGTTTACCATCATTTGTATGTTGTAATCCACTTTTCATATTAATCACCAGTCAGTTGACTTATGTCATTTGTACAGTTCCTGTTTCCAGTCTCCTCTTTCATGATTCAGAAGTTCCCAACAACAGGTTGGGTGCTGGTTTGTTATACCCATGTGCAAGAAACATCTATCAGTGATGCGCATCAGGACTAGATCCACATTGGATGCTACACAAGTTACAGCAAATGGTTAGGTTTTGAACTCATGAAACAGAAAAGAATGGGCTCACAGAATGGGTTCTTCTGCATGATAGACTGACTTCCTTTCCTTCATTTTCAGTTTCTCTTTGCATTGTGTTTATAGAACAAATGTGCTAGCAGGGACAATGCAGTTGAATTGGTGTTAGAAATGTTATTTTAACAAACCTTTGACTGGTACTGTATAATCCATTATTCTTGAGAACTGGGACAAAGCATGTTTTTATTATTATATTGTTGAACAGTGTAGGTTATCAAACCCTATTTTAGAACAACCTCCCAGTTGTAACATTTTTGTACAATGTTTTTTGTTACATTTTTTGTCAATTTCTTGAAAAAGAAGTTTTGTCTAACAACCGATTTCTTTTCTGTAACTCATAATTAATTCGAAATTCAATGCAGCACCTTCTAATAGCATTTAATTAGGATAAAAACTGGCAATAAAAAAGTAGTAATCTATTAATAATATGTTTGTTAATGTTAACAAATGTTATATTTCATTAGAAATACACTAATGTGGGAACAATTTACTTAAAAGTTTCAGCATTTGTGTCATACTATGGATGTTCCACAGGTTTACCTCCCCACTGTAATGGTAGGCAGCGTCATCATCAACTTTTATGTCATACTGTAATCATGTCACTGCCGTTCCTCACTGAATGTAACAGCGAGAACGGACAGAACCCGGCATGCAGACCCTCTATGGCGACAGGCAGAAGTAAGGGCTACCAAAACACTGGAGCAGTGTGAGGAGCGAGAGCGAATTGACCCTCTTTTAAGTTATAAGAGATCTTTGAGAGATATCAAAGGTTTTACAGATACAAAACTATTACATTTTATTGTTAACATTTATACAGCATTTAACACTTTGGAATTTTTCAGATTTTCAAAGCATTTTAATGTAAACAAGTTTTAGCATTGAACATTGAACAATGTTTTGCTGAAAAAAAATGTAAAAAAGTAATTTTAAGTAGTGAAATAAAATCTACTTTGGATGCATTTGTCAGTGCTGTCACACATTAAGTTACCAGTGTCAGATTGTGTTGACGTTTGATGGTGTTGATAAAACTCCACATTATGCTAGCTAACTTCCGAAATGTATGTGGGATGCAGTTTGGCGGTGACATCAGTATCAATATCAAATGGTTAAAAAACAAACACAAAGTCATGTAGGGGTCCTCTTGACTTTCAGTTGACCATATTTATTTTCTGGCAACCCACCAATGGCAGGACTCAAACCCAGATGCTCAGATCCCCAAACCAACAACCTAGAGCCTTAGTTGCCTGAGCTATTGTATTATATTATAAATGTGTTTGTGTGTGTGTGTGTATACAGTATGTGCGTACAGTATACTATGAGTTTCTTTTGAGTGCATAGTCCATCGCAGTCTTTGTCTTACACACTCATTCAGACTTGAAAGCAATTTAAGGCAGTGTTTTTCAACCTTTTTTGAGCCAAGGTACATTTTTAATTGAAAAAAATCACAAGGCACACCAACAACCGAAA
>JAQMYL010000014.1:7235528-7248535 GCA_030014365.1 Clarias pachynema | reverse complement strand
TGGCGTCGGTCCAGATTTAACCGTATTTGGGTCCGGATGCGGACCGGAGTCCGCCTATTGAGTACCCCGGGTATATATAATGAATCATAGCTACAGTATGTGCATATTAATCATTGCCCGTAGTGTGTGAATGCATTTGTGAATGTTGGTCCTACCACGGTTGTACAAATGGGAATAAATACTATCTATTTATAAACAGATCTATCTATCTATCTATCTATCTATCTATCTATCAAGAACCGCTATATATTTTGGGCACTTCTGTCAAGTCGGCTTTTATTGTAATTTCAACCCCATACAGTTCAGTACACGATGAAACGAAACAACGTTCCTTCAGGACCAATGTGCTACATTCAACATAAATTTACAACATAAATGAACAAAAACTAACTATCTAACTAACTAAGAAACAGATTAACATTATAAATGATTAGAAACTATCTAAGTCCTATACAGAAAAAGACAACATAAAGTGCATGTGCAAACAAGAGCGACAACAGGACAACATAATACCCTAGTTTCACACTCTGTGGTAATGAGTTGAGGTAGTGGAATGAGAAGCAGTAAACATTTCCTTGTAGATAGCAGCAAAGATAGAAAATAGTTTTTTGTGCAAATAACAAATATTGTGCAAAAGAGCAATTTCATGTAGGAATTGTTAGATGGTTGTTGATCAGTGTGTTTGTTCGCGTGTTTATCAGTTCAGTCCCAGTGTTATTGAGGTGATTAGTTTATCTGAGTGATTGTGTGTGTGTGTGTGTGTGTGTGTTTATCAGTCCAGTCCCTTTTTGTTAAGGAAACGGATGTCTTGTGTAAAGAAGCTGTATATAAATAATATATATGTATATCCTGTATATCTCCCTGAAAGGACAAACCCCAGTGAAAAACTATCACGCTGCTTCTGGATATTATTATAATAACTCCTGGAGGCCTTTGAACGCCATGGATATGCACCACTTTAAGGACTCAGCAGCCATAACTCGTTGTCTTAAAGGGAAGATTGTACATATGCTTGGTGATTCAACTGTACGGCAGTGGTTCGAGTACCTCACTGCATTTGTTCCTAGTAAGAAAAAGTTCTTAAACTAATAATTATCCCTTTTTAAGCATACTTTCCTATTAATTTGGAGACATCTCATTCATTTTTCATTAATTTTCTTCTGTGATTTTCTCTATACTTTCTGTCCTCCACAGACCTGGAAAGGATTGATCTCTACAGTTCAAAACTCAAGGGGCCATTTCTGGCTGTGGACAGTAAGAACAACATTATGGTCAGCTACCGCTCCCATGGGCCACCCCTTAATTATAATACACTGTTCACTTCGGAACTGCGCTATGTTTCAAATGAGCTGGACCGGATTGAGGGTGGGCCAAACATCGTGGTACTTGTGAGTGTGGGGCCCCACTTTAACTCCTTTCCAGTTGAGGTATATATACGACGACTCCGGCACATCCGCAGGGCCTTGGTGCGGCTGCTGAATCGTGAGCCAGCTACTTTAGTGATGATCCGCACTATCAACATGAGGAAACTGTACCCTGGGAACAGCTTGTCAAACAGTGACTGGTTCTCTGTGCAGCAGAATGCTGTACTGCGTGCTATGTTTCAAGGACTTAACATACAGATTCTGGATGCCTGGGAGATGACATTGGCCCACCACCTACCCCATGACATACATCCACCCCCCGCCATCATCGAAAATATGATTGATCTGATCCTCTCCTGTATCTGTGGAGTTGAAAAAACATAGAAGGGTTTCTTGTGGAACAGATTCTGCCATGTGCACTCACCAGCCACTTCATTAGGTACACCTTTGACTTTGTAGCGTAGATTTAAAAGGGTGCTGGAAAACCTCCTTAGAGATTTAAGTTAAATAAAAACTTCTGCCTCGATTTTTTCAGGCCAAGTCATAGAAGAGGCAGATGTGTACAGATGTGTGTGTGTGGTTTTTTTAACGGGTTTTAAAGTAATGTAAAAATCTGTAAACACAAAGAAATACATTCTATGTACTATATATTATATTTCAATAAACCATTTTATAAGATACAGTATATTAGTTCCATTGTGAGTTCTTTTTACTTAATATCCAACAATTTAAACAAAAAGGAATTGTTGATTACCAATAAAAAGATGCACATCTGATTTCTGAAGGAGAGTAGTGGCTATTTTCAGCCTCTTTTTTCCACCTCTTTCTCTGAGGTGTTGAAATTCAAAGTTTCACCCCAAAGAATCTTTCCTGCAAACTGAAGAAAATTGGCAGAACTTAAAAACTGGACAACAAAACTAGCTATGTTTTTTTTTTTTAGTGAAATGCAGTTTAAAACCCTCGGTTTTAGCTCAGAATCATGTGCTAACCTTTAATGCTAGGACACCACAAGATACTGAGTCCTGCTGCATAGAGTGAGGCAGGGTGCTACATGAACACCTTGAAATCTTCTGCCTGCATTAATGCCCTTGCATACAACGTGATTTAAAGCATACCATAGAATAGAGTTTGTTCTTTTGTTTGTCAGTAAGATACCAGGTAGTGCCAAATTTACCTTGTGGTCTCCTGGCGTCTTTTTCAGTAACTTCTCAGGCATCATTTCTCATGGGGATACAGAACCTATGTATGTTTAAAATTTGAATATAAACTTGTCAATCATAAATGCAGTCATGAACATGTTACAGAACATGTTAGCTGTCTAAAGTGTGTTTTACCCATCTTCCTACAATACAATGTGTTAAAGAATACTAGCATGTAGGTGCAAAAAAAAAAATTTGCATTTGTCTAGTAATCAGAATATACAAAGAATATTTTGTTTAATCTACTCTGATACTTTTCAAATGATAATGTTTAATTCACAAATGACATTCTTACACTCAGAACTCTTATTGATGCGACATAATCCCCACAACCCCATCACATTTGTTTGCCCTCATTAAAAAAAAAAAAATGGTACAATCATGTTGCATTAAATACCTGGATTCTGGGTAATTTGTGATCCCGTATTGTCGTCATGGCAAAGAGTCGATCACTGCTGCACTGTGCTCTTTGTCCTTATTATGCTCCTGCACCTGTACTGTCAGGTATGCATTGATTACTTGTGAATATAAATGAAAGGATTACATATTCTTTTAAGCAAAAGATACATTTGGTCCAATAGATTGTATTTAAATGGGTGCAAGATCGCAAATAAGTGACCACGTGGCATTGCTGGACAACATTTGGAATGTTGAATGTCATTGATAAAACCAATTGTTCCTAACAGTTCACATTACAAATACATTTATGACCATTTTCAGCTGCTGTTTCCATTACTGTTCCAGGAATTAAAAGGTAGTGAAGATTTGGCACAATCATGTTCTAACCTTTAGGAACCTGAAGATAATGTACACAAATTTGCCACAGAAGTTCAAAATTCATTTGAGAATTCCAGAGTTTAGGCATTTTGAGCATAGGTGGACACCCCGGCTTCAGAAAGTAAAAGTCCTGCCACTTATTTGTTCCATCAATTAACTAAAGCAGCTGATTTGAATTAACACAACTCTTCAGTGAGACTTGAACAAATTAGTGACGTCACCTTATTTTGTGCACAGGGAGAACTAACACATGGCGTATGTTGTCCTAATACTTTTGGCCACCGCCATGTTTATCTCTTTCCCTTACTCTCGTGTGTGTGTGTGTGTGTGTGTGTATAACAAACATTATTCTCAGTCTCATGCTAGCTAAATTCCTGCATGTGTGTTCTGTCTTCTAGTTAGATGTCAATTGGAGCCGGTATCGAAAACGTCAACTTTCCTGGGTCGCGTTTGGTTACCTGACTGGCCAGAGGCCGGATAGATTCTGTTCAGGTTCGACTGTTTTTCCTCTGTGTCGCGGATGTTCAGTATTTCCAAGCTTAAATTTTGACATGAGTTTAGTTTCTCGATCTGAATTGAGCTTCATAAAACAGGAAACATTAAATATACTTTCTGAATATGAGGCATGTGATTTTTCTATCTGAATTTTAAAATATTAAATTACGTGTACATTGAAATCAAGAAATTTCACAGCTTGAAGTGGACTATTGAGAATTTCATGTGAAATTTAGCACACATAAATGCAAAGCTGTTGTTTTATAAAGTCAAATATTTCAGTTTAATAAATTCAATAGTATTTAAATTTCAAAACTCCCCGAGCCCCCTTGGATAGTCTCCAGGCCCCTCGTGATCCTGTACACAATAAGCAAACAATGAATGAGCGAGTTGTATTAAGGTGTGGGGCTGAATTCTTTCGCTATGGATGCAGTCTGTGACAGTTATGTTATGTGATTACACAAAAACAAACAGCTCCAAAATTTGATCTCAACTGAGGCTGAGATTTTTCAGCCCACTTTGCTGACACGTCTGTGACATGTCATCCAACAATGAGTGAATATGGGTAAATATCTTTATCTAAAATGAATTTGAAGGAGACTAAAAGTAGAGACGTCTAAGCACAAATAGTCTAGACAAAGTACGAATTACATATAAAGACAACAGAGCTGTATGTTTTTTTGGTATTTGGAGATAATATGTTATGAAAACCAGCAAAGCATTATAAATTTGAAACTTAAAATTAGAAACCATGAATGCTGGGTCTCTGAGTGGGGCAGCGGTAAAGTGCTCACCCGAGTTTGGTTCCCGGGTGATGCTGTAACCTCTCGCAGTCTAGAGAGAGCTGATTGGCCGAGCTCTCTCAGGCGGGAGGGATGAGAGGTACTTCGTGCTCCCACATTAATCACGGCTCTACAGCCAATCAGGGGCGTCTGTGAGCTCACACAAGCGGATGGAGCGGATAGCGCTGTCCTCCGAGTGTGTTACGCCGCCCCCAAAGAGGTGTGAGTGAGCACTTGGAAAAGATGCGGTCAACCGCATCTTTTCAGAGGAAACACGTGAAAAAAAAGAAAAAAAAGAAACCATGAATGCTGCTGTCTATCTGTCAAAGTGTGCGTAAGGTTGCAACAGCTTTCCCACATCAATCTTAATACAACAACAGCGAGAGCTTATGAATCACTTAAACCTTTTGACAGATGTTTCGTTTTAGCTTAAAATCTAATAAAACCTTCATAATGCCAGTATGTACATGTTAAACTTTGTGCATGTTGTTTCTATACAATAACCAACAAACAGACTTTTGATGTCACCCAGTGGTGGATGTGCATTAGTCTTGGCACTGATAAGTTTCTCAGCACTGTTCAAACTCTTCTGACCAAAGCAGTGCCACAGAAAGGGCCCTATTGTCACACACAGCCTGCTATACAAAATTCAATCAATATTTCAGAAGGCTATTATGAGAGCTGATGTTCCGTGTTGTTCTAAAACCACTGTAGGTTTTTCTGTGTTTGGCCTTAAAAAGAATATTGACTTGGTTTGGCTCTCGCAGTCTCTCAGTCTGTTTTCTAAATGTTTTAACTGATGAGCAAGAAGTTATCGTGTATATTCTCTCAAGTGAACTATGGCTATAACTATGGCTATGCTGTCATTGGAGGTATATCTTCTTTACTTTTGTCCAAACACAACTCAGTGCTGTTTTAATTTTAAATGCAAAATCTATTCAATCACCTTTTATATGTAACGCTGCACTCATATAAAGTACTGCATAAAGGAAATACATTAGTAATCACTGAATAATTTATTCCGTTTACATTTGACACGACTACGCTCTCTGTAGATCAGTATCAGACAAAAATGCAAATGAGGTTTATAAGTGAAAACAAAGTCCCCATTGCAATGGCACAAGGCCACATGTTGGCGACTCCTAGAGTAAACCAGGCAAAGAGTCACTGCAACCGGAGCACCTAAAACAGCCTCAGCCTCCAGCTCAAGTTGCCCTTCTTTTGTGCCTTTGGTGCTGAATTATTTCAAGAATCTGCCACGCTTTTGCACCCACCCCTTCCTCAAAAGCTTAGCAAGGACCTTGTTCAATTATTTGATCATATATGCTAGAATTACTGTATAACTTACATATAGACTTACTTTCAAGAGTGCCTCAAAAGTCCCTGATTGACTCAAAAACCCAGACTACTGGTTGTCCTCAAAGCAGGTCATAACAGTTTGCTTTGGCTAAAGGCGTCATGCTGAATTTTAAATCCTGTACATACTGGACTTTCACTGTGGTAGTAAAATCAGCAGGATGACACAGATCTCACATGGTGTTGAAGACACAAAACAGGTAAGGCAACACCTTAAGACTGCCATTAAAGTTTGATGGGCCGTTGCCTGGAATTGTCTGAATACAGAGCAGCGCAGTTTCTGGAAACTGGCTAAAGAGGGAGAGTGATGACTGAGAGATGAATGTTTCCGTTAGCGGACTTTGTGTCTAAGCCTGTTTGAGAAACAGGAACCAGGGGAGCATGAGGATGGTGAGTGAGTGGTGAGTTATAAACTTGTCACACTTGTCATGGCTGTGTTGAGCATCTGTATTTAATAGGAAATTGGCAAAGACTGAATCCTTGATTTCTCTAAAAGTATACGGACTGTTTTCTGCAGTTTTGAAACTTTTTTTTAAATCAATATCTCTTCTTCATAAAATTCAACAAGTAATTGATTTAACTAATTATATACTGTTTACAGATGCAATTAACACTTGCTATTTTATCTTCTATTTTTTCTTCTTTTCTACCAGTGAGCCATGCTCTTTTGCCTCCCCTTTGTTCTTTTGCTCTTGTTCGGGTGTCCTCACGCCTCCCTCCCACTTCTATTCTCATGCCCTCCAGGGTGCTGCTGTCCTCGCCCTGGTGTTTTGATCCTGTGTGAGTCCCTGGGCCTCCATGTCTTCCCTCGGTCTGTCCCCCTCACCACCTCAGCTTTGTCTGTGGCACGAAACCACCTGTGCAATGTGGACAACGTTCTGTGGCGGTACTCCAGCCTGCAGGAGTTGAGCCTTGGCTACAACCGGCTGGATCATTTTCCTCGTCGTCTTCCGCCGAGCCTGGAAAGTCTACAGCTCCAGGAGAACCGTATTACACTTATCACAGCAGGGGATCTAAGGAACCTTGGGAATCTGACACGGTTGGACCTTGAAGACAACCGCATCCGGGCCATCCAACCTGGGGCACTGCTGAGCCTGGCACGGCTGAGGATGCTGTCACTGAAGGGGAACCAGTTGTCAAGTCTGCCATCACACCTTCCAGATTCTTTGACACACCTGGATGTGTCTGCCAACTGCATTTCCACTTTGAATTTACCTTCGCTTGCTGTTTTGGTCAACCTTCAGGTCCTAAAGATCAACAGTAACTGTTTGCGCTCAGTGCCTGAGCGTGCTTTTGATGGTTTACCACGTCTCCGCTCCGTGGCGCTGGCTAATAACCTGTGGGTTTGTGAATGTGACATCATGTACTTGTATCGGTGGCTGCTGATGGACAGGTTACGCATGGCAACAGATCTAGTATGTGCAGCGCCATTACACCTGGCACACAAGCTGCTCCTGACCCTTTCTGTTGTGGCTATCTGTCCGAGAATCCTGAAGACTAGTGAGAGATCAATGTCAGTGAATGTTTCCAAGGTGATGCTGGAGATGTCTTCAAAAGAATCGTCAAACGCTGCTTCTGATGTAATCGGGACTGTGAGAACCTCCTGTAGAAGCTCTCTGAGGAACCTGAATAGTAAGCCCCCCTCAGCAGTCAACCATAGAGCATCTAGGCCTCATCAGGGGTCAAACCAATCCTCTTTGGAGGGGTTAAGCTATGAACAGTGTCTGTTACTAAACTCCACTTACCTTGTCCCTCAGACAACCCACACACCTCATAGCCCGACACAAGGTGAGGGTCCTGGCTGTATGAACACCACAACCAACATCCAAAATGAATTATTGAGCACTACAGCTCCTACATACTCCACCAATGAGGCAGGAGTGCAAGCTGAGGCCACTCCTCGAACTTTGACCCAGTCAAGTGACCCAGCACTTGTGACATTACTCTCTGTTCTGTGCGTGTTAACAGGACTACTTTTTCTTACTGTACTTCTGGTACTGAGGAGCCTCCTGTGGAGAAACCAGAGAGTTGCTCCCATTCAGTCCTCAGTAAGTAGTCAAAGGAACTCTTAACTTTCTTGGCTATTGATGCACACCACACTACTACTGTATGGAAAGAATGACTGGGATTTTGAAAGGAAGAAAACTCTGAGAACTGGTGTTCTACTGTAGGTGTCTTTTGCTTTAGGCTAATCAAACATGGGATTATTTATGTTTAAAGACACGACATTGCAGTAGGGACAGAAGAACACTCCTACTGGACTATAAGGGTAGGATATTATGAACGTTGTCTTCCTGCCCTCCAAGCTCCCCAGATTGTCCGGCACATGCCACAGGCACTCAAACAAGTTTGATTCACATAGGTCCCACCCCACAGTCCACAGGACCCAAAGGAACCGCTGCCAACGACAGCACATGCGCACAGCACACTCCCAGAGGACTTGTCTCAAGAGACCAGAGCTGCCCCAGTGTCACAAGGGGAAACTAAATGACACTGGGCATAATATTTTGTGTTGTAATGTTATACCTTCTTGTTCTAAATAATTTTACCAGAGTAAAAAATTTAAGGTTAATTAATTTGTTTGTTTTATCATTAATAAAATACACCTGCATTTACAAACACGTTACATCAAAGACTAATTCACAGGAAGCTTCTTACTGTTGATAATTTACTGCTCTTTGGTTTTGTTTCTTTGCCGGAAATATAAAAATTTGCTTCAGCCGCAGTTCTGAATTTTGCCAACACACATGTTCATATTCCTCATGGTGAAATCAATTTATTTGTTGATGTATCAATATTGGGTAACACATATACTGATTTGCCTCATCAATTAAAAACCTATTCCCTTAGTTTTGTTAATGATACTTACTCAAAATCAGCCGTGACATTAACAGCACTGACAGGTAAAGTGAATAACATTGTCTCATACTGACAGCTGCTCGTAAAGGGAAATCGTGAGGATCTGACTTTAATAAGGGCCACATCGTGATCGCTAAAGTTTATTATTTGTGTAGAATCATAAAAAAAATAGTAGAATGAAAAGTCCTGAATATTAAGGTTTCCGTCAATTATTTACAACTTTATTAAGCTTAAACAGTACAACATGTCATTAGATTGTTTGGATTAGTTTGTGCGTGTATAATTGCATATCGATAACTGCCATTTTTACAGGACATTTAATATAAACAAATATACATTTTTAACAAGTCACCTCCAGTCTCATTCACTGTGTCAGAGATATAAAAAAATACAATATATTCAGGATCTGTGGGAGTCAAATGCTTTTCAAGATGAAATTGTTCATATTTCTAGTTTTTTTTTTTTAAACGATTCCCTGGATACTTGATTGCTCCATGGATTAATCTTTGTCTGCATAAAAAACAAAAAACATGACCAGACCAAAGCCTTCCATCATTGTGCGTGATTTAGAAAGACATTACGAGAAACCCACCCACTCTTTCACACAGCTCTGCAATACTAATAACATAATTATTAATTAAAAAAGCCTCCTCTTGTCAGCTCACAGAAATCATAAGGCACACGTAACCTTATTTGAAAACTCTTAGAAGCGTATACATATTCAGCATTAGATCAGGAGGATGATGTCACGCCACAGGCATGTTTGCTTCCAGGCAGCACAGAGTGTATGTAAATCATGTGAAGACGTCAAGCCTGCTTTGAGAAAGATTAAAAGAGTATGGTTTAATTTCTGGCCTCGGCCACTTTCTCCTTGTCTTTCTGTTTGAGTTTGTAGTCGGCCAGAGCGGCCTTGATGGCGTCCTCTGCGAGCACTTGGGAAGAAAAATAAACACCACCATCAGAACTCAGGGTCGTTTATACTAACACTCCATTTAAGACGATATGAAGTAGTAAATAATGACAAGACTAATTAATTATAGATAAACAGTCGTGTTTAACACTGTGTGTCGACCGAGACTGCTAAAGCTTACTAGAGCAGTGAAGCTTCACCGGTGGGAGACACAGCTCCTTGGCGATATCAGTGTTCTTGATGTCGAGGGCTTCATCGATCTAGAGGGAAATATAACACATAGCATGCGGGTAAACATAAAACATTTAACAGCCCTTTTTTCGTCATCCATACTCATAACAGTACATACAGATTTGCCTTTGACCCACTCCGTGGCCAGGGAACTTGACGCAATGGCTGATCCGCAGCCGAACGTTTTGAACCTGGCGTCCACTATCTTTCCTTTCTCGTCAACCTTGATCTGTTTAAAAGATAAAAAATAAAAATCATGAAACACTCCTGGTCACATGCTCTCACACACAGACAGACGAGACCAGCAGCGAGAGGGACAGGTCACCTGCAGTCTCATGACGTCGCCGCAGGCAGGTGCTCCCACTAAACCGGTCCCCACGTTCTTGGCGTTCTTATCCAACGTTCCGACATTTCTTGGGTTCTCGTAGTGATCCACCACCTGCGAAATGTCACCAAGCAACAACAGGTTCATAACTTATTAAATTTTAAACACAACTAACAGGAGGGGGAGCCAGTCAGGCTGACAGTTTTGGGCGGAGTCCCAAAGGCCTCCATGCTGGTGTTGAAGTGCACTAGATCTAGTTAGTGTGATTAGTAATGTGAACACTACTCTTTACAGTTCTACAGAGGCTGTTTTGGGAATTAGTTCGAGATTAATTAACTAGAGAAAGGTTAAGAAGATAATATATATATATTTTTTATAAATCACACGCATATATTGTACAGCAGCTGCTTTCCCCCCGTTAGCTAACTGTCTGTTCATGCTAACTAAAGCTAACTCTGACACTTCACCTCAGCCTTGCCGCTCGTGCATGAAAGTTCGCTCAGGTTTATAGAAAGCCAGTGAGAATTAAACACGCTGTGGGGAAAAAAAGAAATTGACTCACTTTTTTGTCGTAGCAGCAAACGGCTTGAATCTGCGGCGACGCCACTCGTCTGCTGAGAAACGCGAAGGACGCGAAGCAACTCCTGACCGAAGCGAGCGCCATGTTCGCAGTGACGTCACAACGAAGAGAAGAAGCGCGTGCGTAGGTTTCGCCGATAAACAAACAATCCCCGTAGCAGACAGCAGATGGCGCTGCGGCAAATGTTTTTTTTTTTTTTTTTTTTTTTTAAAGAGGCGACTCGATTCCGAGTCAATATGTTTTAAGATTCGAATGAGTCGATACTTCAGGATCAGCTGCATGAACATTTTCCTAAAATGAAACATCAGATCGGTGGTGTAGTGGTGGCCTTGCACCTCCAGGGTCCGGGTTCGATTCTTGCCGCATGTCTGTATGCAGAATGGAGTTTGCATGTTCTTCCCTGTACTTGGTGGGTTTCCTCTGGGTACTCCGGTTTCCTCCCACAGTCCAAAGATAATTGGCGTTCCCGAATTGCCCATAGTGTCTGAGTATGAGTGTGTGTGCACCCTGTTCAGAGTGTACCCCGCATCGCCCTAAGTCTCCTGGGATAGGCTCCAGGCCCCAGTAGCCCTGTATAAAGTGGTACAGAGGATGAGTGAGTGAGTGAAATGTCAGATTCAGATCTTAAAATAAGCATCTGTTTACCCATATAAACATCTTGTTATAAGACAATCATCACGATATACAGAAAAAAACAACAAACATCTCATTAATTTTTTTTTAGTTATAACTAAACACGGACACAACACATCTCATCATTCATTATGAAATGAACATATAAGATAAACATCTCATTATTATAAGAAAAAGAAATTCTGTTATGAAACAAATATTTTGTTATTATGAGGCAAACCACATTAATATAAGAAATAATAACTCATCTTTTATTCTCTATACCACTTATACTGAACAGGGTGGTGCAACAGTGGTATGGTGGTGCAATGGTTAGCACCGTGGCCTTGCACATTATGTGCTAGGGTTCGATTCCCGCCTCAGGGTCTGTGTGCAGGTCTGAGTTTTCATGTTCTCTCCATGCTTGGTGGGTTTTCTCTGGGTAGTCCAATTCGTCCCACAGTCTGAAGACATGCAGATTTGGCTAACTGACATTCCTAAATTGCCTGTAGTGTGTGAACGTGTGTGCCCTGCATTGATTTATGATATAAACTCCATGCCCCCACAAATCTGTACAGGAAAAATGGTATAGAAGATGAATCAATGTCTTGTTACTATGAAAAAACTAATCTAATTGTTACATCTATAATTATAAACATTTTGCATTCATGAGGAAAAAAAGTATTATTAAAAGACTAAACAGATTATTCATTCAGGAAGAAAATCATATTTTTTGTATTAGAAATCGATCCGTTGATTGAATTGGTTAACTTTTAGCTAATTCTTGGCTTAATCACAAATACTGTAGATTTTTCCGTCACTAAGCAGAGTAAATGGTAGTTTCATATAATAAAACATTTTAAAAACATTTTATTTATAATGCACTTGCATATATGAAGCAAATCTTAAACTGCTACAAATTATTTTGATGCAAAAGCTCTGATAAAAAGATAAGTTTTAAAACCAGATTTAAAAGCTTCAACAGTCTGTGGCATCCTCAGATAGTCTGGGAGACCATTCCACAGTCTGGGTGCAGCTGGGCATATACAGTATATACACACTGTACACAAACAATCCCAGCATCATAACTAACACAAGTGGGGAAAATTTTAATCAGTTATTATCGAATGGATCCTTTTCCATTCGATTTACCCTGACTCCAAAGTCGATTTTTTAAAAACATTTTTTAGATTTATAATAGGGATGAACCGTTAGATCGGCCAGTGGCCAGAATTGACTGGTTTTCAGTTTGATTGGCCGGTGATCAGCTGATCAGCCACAGACATAACCAATTCTGTACTGAGTTCAGAACCTGGTGCAACGGAAACACATTTTACGGCTATATCAATCTGCCTTTTCCTCCAAACTCTGTGGGTTAGTCGCAAACCCACTCTTTACACACATTTACACCACTAGTGTCAAAACACTGTGAGCGATAATAAGTAGAAAACCGCGTGCATTAGAAGCAGGGACGGATTATGGGTTGTGTGGGCCCCTGGGCACAAATTCGCGCGCCC
>JAQMYL010000014.1:7186967-7211389 GCA_030014365.1 Clarias pachynema | reverse complement strand
TATACCAGTAAGAGACGCGCACTAAGACCCAGCAGGGGAGACGATTACCCACAATTCCGCAGCGCAAGAGAGAAAAAACGTTGTGATCACGTGACGCTCGGCGGCAAAACAAGAAGCGCATGTGTGATACATGATATTCGGTGCTCATAAACCAAGACTTCTTCGTTTTCCAAGTCAAAATTTATTTAAAAGATTTGCTCGTCTTGCGGAACACTCGCGTAATCCGAGGTTCCACTGTATACTGTATAGTATTGTACTACTATGTCTAGAATGTAAAATATACTGTAATTTATGCAAGCATGTTTTCTTTGGTATACACTGTCGTTTTCTTTGGTATAAATACTGTAGAGTAAATACAGTATTATTTATTGTAATTATTACAATATAATAATTCACATCCCAAGCCGTATTTTCCCTCTACGATTGCTTTGTGTTCTCTCTACAGTAATAACTTGTACAGTATTATATTTTATATAAAGACTTTAGCTAAATTTACTTTAGTATTTGTAACAAAATTTGTTCTTAATAGTTTAGTGTTAAAACGCATGAAAAGTTATTTATTGGCGAATAAATTGCAGAGGATATTAGCGGTTTACGCAAACAATTATTAGTTAGATTCTAAGGTCACCTCCTGACCAATCAGAATAGGGAACTGATCCACTGTATTAACATTCTTTATTATCACACATAAGATGGCTTAAGTCTTCTAATGAACAGAATATTGCCAGTTTTTGTTAAGAACTGAATTCTTAATTCTGTGATTTCAGTCGTGGAAAAGGACGCACGCAGGTGTCTTTACTCCCTCGCTCTCTGCACCGTCAAAACACACCTCAGACGAAAACCGAGAACGGCACCGCCACTAAACAGCAGGAGGATGGCCTGAGCGATGGAGTGCAAGCTGAAAACGCCGTAACGAAGCCCCTGTCCAATGAGGATTTTGCAAAGATGCTCCTGAAGAAGTGAAGAAAAAAAATAATAAAAAAAGAATAATACAACCTGTTACCCTGCCTTGTGTCAGAAGCCATTCTGTGTCCTTAATGTGAAAGAGAGGAAGAAAAGCAGTGCTTTACATTATTTTTCCTGTAAATATATGAACCCATCCACATTCTATTAAAACGCATTTTAACAGAATGACCTTGAAAGGAGTGATTCGTTTGTTTCTTTGGCTGTGGTTGGGTTTGGAAGAATTGAAAATGTGCTATTTCCTTTTTGTACACGAGGTCAGATAATTGATGTGACCCTTGTTGTTTTAAAATTAGGCATATGCAAGACCTTAATGTTTACTATGAAAGTGTTATAAATTAGAGTGTGTATGTATATGCCATTAATTTGCTTTTCTTTTTTTCTACATGCTGCTTTGGTCAGGAAAGAAAACAAAAAGGAAAAAAAAAAAAAAGCTTTTAAAAAAATGTGATCAGCATTTGTTGAGTGTAATTTATTTGCGGCGCTAGAACCCTGAGATGCTCATTGTGTCGTGAGCGAAGAATCTAGAACACAATTCCTGGACAAGATTCCTTTTCTGGATTCGAAGTTTTTTTTTCCCAACATGTTCTCAGATAGATATGTAACAGTAGGTTTTTTCGTTTTCTTCCTTTTTATTTTTTCTCTGAAATTCGTAACCAATAAGGTTGTATTCTGTTGAGCTCCTGGTGTTTTCACTCCCAAAACATTTTTATTTGCACAAACATCTAAGTTTGTGTCGTATATTTTTAAGATTATAGTTCTGGATGGCTGAAACAGTAGTTCTGCCTTACCTTTGTTGGAACAGTATTGAGAAACGTGACTAGTGTTTTAAGCGAGGCTAGAATTCCTGTTCCACAGCCAGACTGCACAGACCTAGAACCCGATTCAGATGATGTCTGAGTGATTTCGGGAATTTGCCTCTATAGAATTTAAAATTGAGCTCTGGAGTCTGATCTCATCGGGGTGAGGTCTGGAGTTTCTTCTAGTCTGGCTGTGACATTGCCTTAGATCGTTCCGTGACTGTGTGGAACCGAACGTTTTAAGTGATTAAGAATCTATGCAGCTGTTCATCGCTAGAACCTTCCATATTAGGTTGCCTAAATAAAACCTGTTCCCTCCGCCATATTGTATATACACACTACAGCATTTAGTAGACGTCATTTTGTCAAGATGAAAATGGAAGGGTCGAACCTTTAATGGAAATATTTATTATGTGTGATGTGTATATTATTTTTAGGATTTCCCCACCGGTCCCTTTTTACGGAGTGTTTGTTGAGCGTTCGCCTCCCTCGCCGGTAGGCCGTAACCGTTTTGTACAGCGTTTGTATATTTTGATCTGAAGGAATAGTAGCTCTGAATATTTGCTTCTGATCACCACAGTGGCCTAAATAGTAACGAGAAAAGAACCGTGCTGTCGCAACGTCTTGTTCAACTTGTCTGTATCCTGATTTCTTTAAAAAAGTATTGCTCTTGTTAACACCCCTCCCTTGTCCTTTATTATATATTTTTTTGTCCAAGTATGTTTACCTGATACGTTTTCTGTATCGTTAAAAACATTTGTATCACTGTTTTTTTTTTTTTTTTTCTTTCTCCATAACTTTTCCTTTATTGTTTCCTAAATTGTTTAGCAAGAACAATTAAAAAGTATGTGGTCATTAAAACAGTGCTCAGTGATTTTAATTAAACACTGTTGCTCTACTTAATATTATAATGGTAATATTGAAAAAATTAACTGTCATATTGCTCTTAAAAATGCCACATCAATTTGCAAACACTTATAATTTTTACTTTATATCTACTATTTACTTGCATTTGTTTTAAATCCATGTGTAAAAAAAAAAACAATCTTGGTACAACTTTTCATGATGAACCTCTTTCTTTTTCTTTCTTTTCTGTATCTCTCCAAAAAGCCATATTCTCACCCTTTCATTAATTGCAAGCGCTTTAAAAAAAATTACTTTGTGCAGTACTGACCAACTGTCCCGTGTACATCAGTTCTTCAGAAATGTAAATGTCTTGACCAAACAGAACTAAACTTTCACAAGTGCTGTGGTAAATATTTGTGAATGTACAGTACTGTGCAATAGTCTTAGGCATTATCATATCTTTATTACAAATGTTGTTAAACCTAGGAGAATGTAGGCTCCCGGGTTTTCCATGAAAATAGAAAGGAATCTATAAAATAAGGATAATAAAATAATCACAGATAATCACAATCACTATTTGGTGTGACAACTTGCTTGAAAATAATCAGTAGTGTTCGATACATATTTGTGCAGTTTTAGCAAAACAGCTGGAAGTTTTACTGAGTGTGCTGGAGTACAAGTTTTGTTACTTTTTCTGATCATATTTTCTATTTTCATGCAAAACCCATGCAAGCCTACACATCTGAAAATCGGTCCGTTATGTAATATATTGCTTTCTTTACAGACATGCAAATATTCTTCTGTAATCATATTTATTCTTTTTTACTTTGTCTTGTACTGTACTGTAGATGACGAAGACAATGAAAGGACAATACGAGTGCTGACCTCAATAATTTAATAGTTCTTTCACACGCACACACTGATAAAAGAACTTAACAAATCAGTAAAATAAATAAGTAATAACATCATTCTTGAAATGTAAAGTGCTTCCTGGTGCAGACCTCCAACAAGGGGCACAAAGTGGTTCTGTGGATAATATTGTCTATAGAACTAAACAAACATGGGGAAAACACAAACAGCACCACATAACACTGAAACACAATTGAAAAACAATATTGAAATGGCACTTTTACAATAAGGATTTTTTTTTTTTTAACGTTGAACGTTTTGGTTTCAGTCTAAATCCCGAAAAAAAATGTGTGAAGTGCTAGTGAGCATTTGTGTATAAAAATACTATTGGTAGCAAATAAAACACTAAAATAATGACCTCAGACTCTAGACATTTTGCCAAATTCCGAATTTCCGAGGGTCAAAAATTTTCAATAATTCCTTGAACGCTAATATAAAATAAAATTAAAAAAACAAACCAAAGGAAAACTGGGATAAACACTGTTAATGCATTGACCTTGGCAGAAAACTTTGACAATAATCAATTCTTATGCATTTCTTGATGAATCACCACTGATTAAAAAACATGATGAATAGCTGCTCTGACTAAAAAAGGAACTGATGCAAAAATGACAAAATGGCAAAACTGCAAAGGAAGAGCTTGAATGTATAACAAGCAATAAATAGCAGATTTTTTTCCCGCTCCAGGCAGAATTAAAGTAATTAATTAGAATTTATCCTGAGAGCTATGAAAATCCCAAGGGGAAAAGAAAAAAAACAAAACAATAAAAAGAGCAATCCTTAACTAAAAAGGTGTTTATGAATGATGTTTGTCATGTTGAAATTAGAAGGAAATAACTAACCTGTATAAAAACTTCAATCTTTAGTAAGGCATTCTTCAGGACTGCTTTTGAGTACCAAAAGATCATGAAATTATTACATGGCAGCATGATTCGGGCTCAGAGTGGCGTTTTAAATGGCAGATGGACTGAATCTTTTGTTTTTGTGTGGTTGAATTGTTGGAACTTGGAACAACCGACCACAGGTTTCATTAAATCATTATAATAATGACGCTTATCAGGCACACTGATGGTCCACAACTCAAATACATTAATATTCTATAAATCGCCTATCCCTTCAGTTATGCACTGGTATAGTCTGTTTACAGTCAGGACAAGCCCGATTGCTAGCATCAGGCAAACCCACTGCGTGTTCAGTGGTTGCTATGAGAAGTGTGTCCAGTGTGATCTCTGTGCACTTGGCAATGAACCGAATGAACGGCCGAACGTCTCCCTCGTTGGCCGTGTCTAAGGCGGCGTAATACTCTGCCCGCTGCTCTTTCCTGATGGTGATCGGTGGGTAATTTGCCTGCATCAGCACTAGGTTCATCAGGAGCCTTGATGTCCGTCCATTCCCGTCTATGAACGGGTGAATATAGACAAGTTTGTAGTGTGCCAATGCAGCAAATTCCACCGGATGAAGGTGAAGAGCTTCGTCCGAATTAAGCCACTGCACTAGCTCCTGCATGTGCCGCTCCACATCGTTCGGATGCGGCGGAATGTGGTGGCCTACAAACACCTGGCTTGCCCTGAATCGACCCCCTTCCACTGGATCTGTATATCCCAGCACGCGCCGATGGATCTCCAGGATATCGTTGACTGTGATGGAACCAGGACGTGACAGTAGAGTGGTGTTGATGTACTTCATGGCAGCATCAACACCAATAGCTTCGTTCTGCTCGTGCAGGCTCTTCCCGGGCACGGCGTAGCGGGTCTCAATTATGTGCCGGATTTCGGACAGAGTCAGCGTGTTGCCCTCGATGGCCACCGTATGGTAAATATGGTGGTAATATGTCTCTTCTAGGATGCGACGAAGGGCAGAGTTGCTTTTTGGGATGGCCATAAGCCGTTGCACTTTGGCGTCGATGTCGCTGAAGTGGCGTTGGTCAATTTCCTCCACTAGGGGGAGCGTGCGATCACGGCTCACCAGTGCTCTCTGGTGACAAGGTGAAATGGCGAGCGCTTTGCTGTACAGGTGCTCAGCTTGAACCACGTCCTTCTCCTCCTCTAGGATGGTGCCTAACTCGGTGAGGGCATCCGCAAAGTCTGGGTTCATGTTGAGCGCGTGGACAAGAAGTTTGTGCGCCTTCTCTCTCTTTCCCTGTTTCTTCATCTCCAGGGCCTGCTGGAGAGCTACCTTCGCCTCCAACAGTGACTCTGTGAACAGAAACTCATGAGATTATTCTAAAGAAGTAATCTTCATTTGAACAACTGAGAATAAAATGTAAAGAATGTGCTCAGATATTGTGCTTCTAATATTACAGTTACCAGGAAAATATGGAGTCGTCTTTCTCCATCCTACCTTTACTGGGCTTGGGCTTTTGAGGTAGGAGTTGGAGTGCAGTGTAGGGTACAGTAAGGCTGGTCGAGTACCCCACAGCACGATGTGTGTTTCCCCATAGCTGACAGCGCAACAGAGAGAACCCCTTCAGTTGGGTGCAGCAATTCTCCTCCACACCCACCAGAGGAAGTAGCAGCACCAACACCGAGCTCAACAGGACGAAGAGAACAGGCCCCCAGCCCCATAGCAGAGGACTAGCACTGACGTGACGCAACACCGTTACCGCCGCCATCAGTCTAGGTGTCCTGCTATTCCGAGCCTCGTGTTCAGCATTCTGTAAAATAAAAAACAGGATGGTTAGTGTTTCTTGGCATCAGTCTAACCCCAATACCAATCATAGTCAAGAAACTGAATTGACAGATACAACGCACGTGAACAGATCATCTGGACAACATCAACACTCATTTCTCACATCTTCTCAACAGAAACAGGACATAGTGCCAGCTTAATTTTTTAAAAGGGCAAAATTGGACTCAGATCTGGTGTTGGAAATGTACTGACAGATAAAAACATACCACATATAATCTATACCCTAAAAAACAGATTGGTGGAATTACGTGTGCGAGTCTAACTGATGCGGAATCAAGACTGGAAAATTCTGTATTTTCATCTCTTTTAGCTTGTGTCCAGAGTAATATACTTAGAAATATCTTGTGAACTCTTTCATCTAACTGGAAAGTTAATGTGATAATGTGTCTCTGGGTCTCTTTATGACTTTCCTGGCCAAAAGCTTACACATGCTCTCTTTGAACTTCACACACATCATGGTGTGTGTGTGTGTGTGTGTGTGTTCCTCTCTCTCTCGGTTCAGAACATCAGCCAATAGGCGTATCAAGGTGTGTCAGACACACCAGGGAATAATTCTACCCTTATTTCAATGTTAACCTTAACAATGTGGTCATTCAGTCCAGTCTACACTCTCAGAGGGAAAGGTGTTTCATGTGCAATTGTTTTGTTCTCAACAGTTTTGTTAAAAAAACAACAACAACAACAACAACTAAGTTTAGATACACACACAACACGTTTTAACGCTTGTTAAAACATGATCATGTTAATTTTCTTTAGTGTAAATAACTTTGCTCTGTCACGTTTAAGGAAAATTCGGCTGTTATAAAATGAAAAAGCTTTTTTTTTCTCATCTCGCGTCGCCTTTTCAATACCTCGTTAATTCCTTTTCTAAAATTAAAACGGTTGTGTCGAATGTGGAAAGTAAACACACGATAGATTTGTTAACTACAACTATAACGTAGTTACGTAGCAACAAGCTAAAAATAAAGAACGCGCCTGTCGCCAACTACGTCATCAACACGCGTCCAGCGTAGCCATGGGTTACTAGACGCAGGCGCTAACCCGCAGTCGGAGTGGTGTTTCTATATATATTTAATAATGTAAAGAGTTACAATCGAATGTTTGCGTTGCATCGACAAATCGGCAAGATCCCACCCACTTGTACAGCTGTGTCTGATTCCACAGTGCAGGTAATGGCGTTAAGGGAACTTCTGTCGACAAAGTTCCACCGTTCACACTATGTGACGTCACCAACGCAGACGTCACTTCCTTCGTGCGTTACCCTGGTAACGTCAGCACCTCGGCCACTTGTTGCTCCTATTAGGGAAATTTCACACTATTGAAATAAAATATTGAATTGAAACAAAAACTGATAGCATTACAAAATGTGTATAACTCTTAAATACATTATTTAATTAATTTACAAGATGTACAGAGACATTATTTGTATTATTTATTTACATATTGATGAAGTATTTTATGATTAAATAGATTATTTTATTAAAGTAGAATATCATATTAATTACAAATTCTTATTGTGTCATATTAATATCATGATGATAATAATGGTAATAAGTATATAAATCACTTTTTGGCCAATTTTTTCCCATGCAAGGACTGATGGTAACCATTGTTGTTCACTTTGATGGGAATCATCGTTCACACTTCATTTTGAACCGAGCGGTTTCAATTGCTGAAGTTTGGAATTGTACTTGACATGGCTGAACACCCTGAGCTGTCCACTTCACAGCGAACTTCAATCTGATTGTAGCACAGCTTATGTCTAGAGTAAAGTGGAAGAGGTTAAAAATGTTAATAATGTGCTGTGATTGTGCATAGCTGTGAGTGAATTATATTATTCCTTTTTAAGCTGCTTTTACATGACCAGTGGTTGTTTGGGAATTGTTTTGTTTAGCTTTCTGTGTGGGCTATAAAAAAATATAAAATGCTCTGTGTTGACGATCATTATACCAATAAATGATGCTTTGCTTCTAGTAGGTTTTAGTCTAAGATAATATTGATGTTTTTCTGCAAGGGACTTGGAGCAAGATTTAACTTTATTGTAGATTACTGACAGTAATCGTGCCTTCATTGTGTCGCTACACAATGTTACCTCTGGAACAATAGCTGTCTGTTAACTGTTATAAACTCCTAAAATTTAAACTAATCATGGAACTGGTTAAAATTCAAGTTTTACACTGACAGCCATCTCCAGGCACTGTAAATGCATAAACGTGTTTATTTTGCTATGGGTTTGGCCAGTAGTACTGGAGAGAGACTAGAAAGACTGCTGAGCTATAAAGCAGTCTAATTACTTCGGTCACTGCTCAGACTCCAGACTTGTACAGTGTATTCACACAGAGAGGAAGTTCATCATCAGTTTCTGCAGATTAATCGAAACAACATGCGTCATGAAGACACCGAAAAGGGGGACATCTTCTCTCATTTTCACACAGGCTCATAGTTTTGTTCCAATCTCCATTTTCACAGTTGATTTTTGTACATGCGAGTTTGTCCCGCTCCCAGTTTATTTTTTAACACCTGCTGTTTAGCGTATCGAGGTGTGATAGTTGCATCAAGCAATAATTCTGCCCTTATTTCATTTGAGTTTGTTTTGTTAATGCAGTTAGGCCAGATAATCAACTTTTTAACTTTTCCTCAATTTTGTCTTGCACGTTGAATATGGTTGTGGAAAGGCCCTGTAAGCCAAGGTTTATTCAAATTCGCGAAAAACAAGATCCAGATAAGCCAGTTATGTAAGCAACTCATTATTGTCCAAGCAATAGTTTTTCCCTTATTTAATTTTTAAACTTAACAGATGGTAAAATCTTTTATCTTTTATTTGGAAATGGGTTCATTTAGATCGACCTACAGCGCTCGAATATCAATCCATGTATCGGTAGTTGGTGATAGACATGTATATAAAAACCCTTGAACCAGCTCATCTGAAACCAAAGGCCATGCAAATAATCTTAAAGCCACAGAGAGCAGAATGTTTTTTCCCTATTCTAATAGGGAAGCTGTGGATTTGCATTATGCTGCTTTTGGCTGATGGAATAAATGAAATGAAATAAATGAAATGAACTGCATGAACAAGCTGGTGTACAGGTGTTCCTATTAAAGTGGACTGGCTGTTTGATTGGAAACATTTGTATATATATATATTTTTTTTTTGGTGGAATACACATATGCACATATACACTGCCTGGTCAAAAAACAAAAACAGTCACCACCTGGATTCAACTAAGCAAATAGTTAAGAGTCGTCCACTGGATCATTACTGCAGTGATTCAATTGTTTCAGGTGACAACAAGTTATTTAACCCTAATTGATGCAGTGATTCTCATTTCTTAAACAACCGTGTCAGAAGACACCGCCTGTGGTCACGGCAAAGACGTTACTCTGTTTCAGAAGGATTTCAAATATTCTAGGCACATAATTCAAACCTGGAAGGATTTTAAATTGCGGTTCAAGCATTTTCCTTTGCTCTCTCCTTAGCGTTCTGTGTGGTCCATGCTCAGTGTGTGGTACACACCATGATACCCAACAGCACAGTGATTACTTTTACTCTTTAAACAGCAAGACCGACTGATTACTAGTTTGAAGACACCTGGAATGTTAATTATAGGACACATGTTAGTTTTACATGTTCTATGGTCAAAATCTTTTCTACGGGTACCATCATTTTTGCCCAGTCCTGCTTCATTATTATTATGATTATATATTTTTTAATGCTTCTGTTGAACCACAATTCAAAAGCAATGCCTGATTTTCCATCAGTTAATGTTTTATTTATTATTATTTCTGTCAGTGACCATTGAGGGTTTTTTCTTTCTTTCCAACAATTTTGTCCTCGTGTGACTATATAAAGATGCTTCTGTAGCAGATCCGCAGCTGTAGCTTGTTGCAGCTTTTCACATGCATTAAGTAACCGATTTGGCTGAAACAGCCAGCTGTTTGGGTAAGTATGACATTTTTAGACTTTTATAGATCTCTTGGGCCTGAAGAGGAAACAGAGTGTGTAAAAATGATTTGGAAAATGAATATACAGTGCGTGCATCTAAAAAAATGTCTATATTGTGCAAAAGTTAATTTTCTTTCATAATTTAATGTAATAAGTGACGCATATTCTACTTTTATTACATGTAAAGTGACATTTCACACCTTTTTGTTTTAATTTTGATGGTTATGGCTTGCAGTTCAAGAAAATAAAAATCCCCAAAAAACTGGAATATTTAATTTCGAGTTTGAGTAAAATAATATTCATAGAGTATTCATATACCCTTGGGAAAGACTAATGACTTTGTTTTCGTCCACTGTGTTTTATCAAGTCTAAAGTGAACAAAGCCGACTTGCATGAGATTTTAAAGCATTTCATGTCACTCCATGTCTGCTGACATGCTTTATGGAGTTGGCCTTTGGATTTCCTTTTCCAGCAGGACTTAGCACCCGCTCGCAGTGTCAAAACTACCACCAACTGGTTTGCTGACCATGATATTACTGTGATTAATGGGTCGGCCAACTCACCTGAATTTGTTCTCTATGTGCTATTGTCTAGATGAATATGAGAAACACCCGACTCAAAAATACAGATGAGCTGAAGGCTGCTAACTCTGGTCTTCAATAACACCGTAACAGTGCCACAGGCTGATCGCCTCCGCGCCATGTCGTATGTGACACTGTGAGCAGGTGCTAAGTCTTGCTGGAAAAGGAAATCCAAAGGGCAGGGAGGGGTCAATTCAGTTATAAATCACGATTCTTTTGTGTGGCGATTCACATATTGCCACACTGACTCCAAAATTGACTTTAAAAAAATGATATTCACGTTTATAATAGAGATGAACCAGTCGATAGGCCAGTGACCGGAATTTGCTGGTTTTCAGTCTGATTATCCGTGACTGGTTATCGACCGATCAGCCTCAGGTATAACTGATTCTATATCGAGCACAGAAGCTTCCGGGTGGCGCAACAGAAACGCTACATTATCAAAAATGTAATATCGAATCGGGATATTTATAAAATCGATACTTATAGAATCGCAATATTAATGGAATCAGCACAGAGGTATGATGATGATGATGATGATGATGATATTGTATAGGGAGGTGCTGGTGATTACACTCTATACCAGGGATGGGAATCATTATATACTGTACATGTACACTATGTATACAGTACACAGATATACATTGAATCATTGTCTTCATGACATTAGTGTGAACCAGCTGAAAAGACATGACTGTAAGAGCAGTAAGACTCAGCACAATCAAGCTCGTGTAGAACAGTTAATCTTGCTGTAGTTGTTAACACATGACCAGCGTTTAATCTGACGCGTTAACAGTTACAGCTGCTACTGATGCGCACGACCACTGCGTACTCCCGCACTAAACAGTACACACTAATCTCATCTCCACATGTGGAACCATACTACTCACTCATACTACTCAATACAACAGGAGGCCAAGTTAGACCTAATTACACCGTTCATACCCAACAAATCACTAGTCTAACTGACCAACAAAGAGTTCGTTTCTACGTGAAATCACGTGCTTACCTTTTCATTCAGATAACAATCCGTTTTATTGTGGCAATTTTTAATAAAAGTGGTGAATTGTCCTGTTCGTTTTATCTCTATCTGTAGCACTGCTGTCCACTTCCGGGAATGTGACGTAGTTGACCGTCAACGCGATTCGTCGTGTCGACGTGGAACGTGCTCGGTGATTGGCTAATCCCAGAATTACGTAATCCTAAACAGCAACACGCTTACCCGATCGTAGGGCCTTCTGATTGGATAAAAACAACCCAGGCTTGCTATTGGATACGACATGATCAAACCTACGCCCTCCATAAATTACTGATAAAATGATAAATAAAAACACATCAACAATAAATAATAATAATAATAATAATAATAATAATAAACGCTTGAATTAAAAGTATGTATATATTACTAATAAAAATAAACTAAAACAGAGTTGAAGTAAATGTAGTTCATCACATGATCACTAGATGGAGCCATGATTAAGTGGTTTAAAAAAAAATGGTCAGAAAACATTTACCAGTTGTATTAGGACCAAACAACAATGCCATTATTCACTCTATAGGTCATTGGGTAGGTGTAGAATTATTATAGCTCGTGCCCCATTTAACAACAAGAAACAGGTCACCAGACCATCATCCAGATGTTATGTGGATGGTGGGTTATTGCTTGGATCTGGTCTTCCAATATGAGCTGTAAACTTTCCTGGCAGAATATAATCATCTGGTTTTATTCTTGCCCTGATAAAAGGAGTGGCGTAGGTGGGATATCCTGTTCTTTGTTGCCTGACTATTTTTTGGAAAATGTGGAAATGTCTTTGAAGCGAGCTTCCTTTTCCAATGATGATTACAACAAACCCACAGATTCTCACGCAATAAAAACACAATGTTACATTGCTGTTCAGGTTATATTCTTGCATACAAAAATATATTGCATACATTGTACAGATGTTTTCTATTTTTATAAAATATGATGTTTGTTAATATGAGGGATTAATATGATTAAAATATTTGTGAATGGCTTTTTAAACATTCTATAATTTTGTTTTAACATCTCTTAAACAAATTTCCTTCAGTTGGATCTTTCAGTCTTTATATACTGTCACTCACAATTACTTGCAACATTGCAACAGTTGTTTAAATACAAAAACATGATACAGTACATTTACAGGAGTTTTATTCCTGTCATCACCTCAGGGTCTGCAGGACCTGCAGATTAGATTAACTGGTGTTCCCAAATTGCGGGTAGTGTGTGAGCGAGAATGTGTGTGTGCACGTATGTGTGTGTGCTTGTGCCCAGCAATGACTCACAACCACAATGGCTCCATTGGGGTCTTTCTCTTCTGGTTGGGAAGTGTGTTGGAGCAGGACGGTAAGTGTATCGACGCATGGGGGACACATTAAGTAGTTTTTTCCTCAGATTTTAAACCTAACACTTTTCCACTTCAGATAAATGATAGAACTTTTCTCATTGTTAATTCTGTTTCCAAATACTGATATTAATAGTGTGGCCTGCACTGGCCGTACTTAAGGCAGCAATTTTGTCCTGACATAGTGACAAAATTTACCAAAATCGGCTATTCAACAACTTCCAACATACAGTGAACACTTCATCCACCACCCATGGTGCTGACATGGAAATCACATGTCGTGTGATATCAACTCCACAAACTCTATTCCACCCCAAACTACAAGACAAGTATACTTGAACTTTATTTATAAGGCAAGTACACTTTTATTAAGTATAGGCCAAAGTATAATTAAACTTTTCTATGTATACTTGTCAGTTTATGTCATGAATACTTGTGTACATTTTTGTTAAGCGTACCTCTGATGAGAAAATAAAAAGTAAACTGAAAGCATGCTTGCTTACTTTCTGTTTAACGGAGTATACTATTAATACACTTGGCTCTAATTAACTGCTATTTTGGTAAAGGGGAAGGCAGACTATTTATTTTGAGCAGTAAACTAGCCCACTGAAAAGTAGACAGATCAGTTTAAATGTGAAAAGGCTATTTAAATCACTATCTTAAATCTGGGTCACATTGAATACACTTGTCTGTTCTAACTCAATGGGTTCAGGGCAGTTGGTCAGCTGTTTCAGGAAAAACTGCTGATGGCACTAAAGAATGTAGGCAGCATTTCATCTGTACGTAAAAAGAATCAAGTTGCAACTAGGAAACTGAGAAGTGAAAAAACAGACCTCCCCATTAACTGTTGAGTCAATGGGAAGGAAGCCAGAAAGTGTTCTCATTACAATTCTGGATAACTCTGTTTTCTTTTTACTAGACTGTCTAACTGGAAATGACTTAAGGAATAAGTCAGATGGCTAGAAGTGAAAGAGTTGTGTAACAACAGTGGGGTTTTATAGGCAAAAGAACAGCAGAGAGTGATTTTGTTTGACTACTGGCTTCTTCTTGACATCAGGAAAAACAGGCTACAGGTACAATTAATGTGGGAGTGTGAGTGCATACTGTACACTGTCTCTATTGTTTCTGCGTTTCTACCTGAGGGTCTGGGACATGGCTCAAGACTTACATAGTGTTCGACAAAGCAACAGGCACACAATAGCAATCCACCCATCCCCATTTTCCATGGAAATAATATGATGATGGTGTCAAAGCACAAATTCTTCAGGGAGGCCAACAAAAACAAGGAGAACAATCTGGTCTGATCGCACTGGGATTTAAAATCATTCATGCGTTCTATAGAGAGAACTTTTCTTTTTACTTTGTCTGTTTTCTGTATTTTTTCAATTGTTTAATAATTATGTACATCGATACTATAAAGGTAACTAATAAGTGTGAAAAAAAAACATGATCTATTAATTGTTAAAACTTGTTCTTCTTTTATTAAGGGTCACCACAGTGGATCCAGATGCTTCATTTGGCACAGTGCTTACATTTTTCTGCCAGATGCCCTTCCTGATCCAACAGTTTCCATTTAAACAGACCTCAAGACGGTCACTGAGCGACTTGTTACATAAGCAGGAACATAGCTCATAACTCACTCTCTCTCTCTCTCTTTTTGTCACACACACACACACACACACACACACACACACACACTGAAGCAATACATTTTCACACACTTTGCAAAGTCAAACAAACTTTATCCTTTATACTCTCTGTGATGTTTTGTTTCATTTTCAGTTTACTAGGGAGAATAAAGATCGGACTTTAGAGTAATGAACTAAAGTTCATTTAGTGTGATGAGTCCAGATTGACCCTATTCTAGAGTAAGAAGTGATGTACCAATTGGGTCTAGGCTCAGCAACGTTATGTAAGTCTTTCTTTGTCCTGCAAATTTCATATGCAGGGCTGGGTATGAGGGATGGGGGATGGGGGGTCCCCAATATCATATAGTAGTTGAACTACAGTATATACTGTAAAGTCATTTCAGTTCTTCTGCTGCTGCGTTGGTGTGAGGTCATCTACTGGGCCTGGACAGATTCTATCTTTCTTTTCCTACAATTGTTATATTGTACTGTACAATAGATTCATGCTTAACTTCTCCTTCCCCTGTGTTAATTCTACTTCACACTGGAGGGTTAGAAGGGAGCTTGATGTGACAGCGAACAGGCTGAGATTCAAGTTACGAGAATAATATTTGTATTAGGATTTGCATTGTATTTGCATTCCTAGAACGTTAACCATTAAAGCCATGAGGCCTCAGGCTCAGAGTTCCGCTGTTGGCTTTTTTGGACCAATGTTTGCTCAATCTGTTTCCAAAGGCATTTTAAAAGTAGTGATGGAGAAAGCAATCCACTGTATTTTGTGTTTATCATCACCCCCTTGCGTTAACCTAAATAAATTAGCCAATATTCACACAAAACACAATCCAGAGGGCATTCCAACTTTATGCAATCAACAGACTGTGAATCTGCCATACAGCATGTGAAATATATAAACAGATAAACAAACAGTTATGACACACTTCCAGGATCAAGGGTTTGAGTCCTGACTTGTGTGTGTGGAGTTTCCCTGGTGGGTTTTCTCCCACAGATAAGGCTAGTTGGTATTTCCAGACTGCCTGTAATGAGTGTGTGCATGCTTGTGTCCTGCGATGACTCGGAGTCACAATGGTTCCATCTCAGCCATTTAAAGAAGGAAATGCAGACAGCTTTAATTAGCTGAGACAATCATCTACAAACTTGTGGAGCAACACATGTCCTGAAGACACTCCAAAAAGGAGCCATCTACATTTTATACATACGCATATAGTTTTGATTTTGTATTCGCTCGATTTTTCACAATTGGTTTCAATGTAATTTTAATTGTGTCAGAACCTCTTTTGTGCTGTTAATAAATTAGTGTATGTTTTATCTCCCAGTCAGCAAGCATGTTGGAGCCGAACAATAAGTGCATCGCGGTATAGGGGACACATCAAGCAGTTTCCCCCTCAGATTTTAAACCTAACAATTTTCTACTATGATAAACCTTATCCCATTGTTAATTTTGTTTCCAAATGTTGATAAAGATAGAGTGGCCTGCACTGACAGTTCTTGATACAGCAGATGTTGTTACAGCACAGTTGGTCACTGTTGTAACTCTGGAATGCATTGAATGCTTCTGTGTAATGATGTCAGTAATTCTGTGTAATGTGTAATGATGTTGCTCAACAGTTTTGTTGTTGATGATACTAAAGAAAGTGCACCACATTTCATTTGCACACTAAAAGTATCAAACTGCAACTGGGAAAACTGAGAAGTGAAAATAACAAACTATGTTGATGCTGTGTTTGGGAAGGAAGCCAGAGAGGTGCTCTAGAGGGAACTAGGAATAGAAGGACGTTGTGTAACAACTGTTATGAACAAGAGTTTTATAAGAACAATAATCTGATGTTGAGAAAAAAAAGTCTAAATCTGGAGACAAAACTATAGAAAGCAATAGGGTGTAAAAACACCATAGCAAACTGATGAATTATTAGAAATGCACATGGGAAAAGGTTTACCCTTGACCTGGCAAAGAACAGCAGAAAGTGATTTTATTTAATTATTGCCTTCTTCTTGAAATCAGGAAAAACAGGTTACAGTTACAGTGGTTAACTGTTAACAGTTGTTAAGGTGTGTGGGAGTGCAGTGTGAGATACACATACAGTACACCATCTCTCTGTTGGTTCTGTGTGGCAGGAGGTTAAAATTGTGTTTGACAAAACAATAGGTACTCAGTAGCAATATTTCATTATTTTAATCCACCCACCACTATTTGGGTATGGAAAAAAGATGTTATTATTAATAAGAAGCCAACAAACACACAAGGAGAACAATATCACTGATTTAAGAATTCATAAGTAATATACAGCAATATAGACATGACATTTCTTCTTATTATTATTTTTTGCTGTATTTATATATATATATATATTTTTTTTTTAGTTGTTCAATAATTATGTACATAGCTACTATTCATTGTTTTAAAACTTGTTCTTCTTTTATTAAGGGTCGCCACAGCAGATCATCTGATGCACATGATTGATTTGACATGGGGGGTTTTCACTTCCTGCTGCAACAGTTTCTATTTAATCAGACCTCAGGCGCCCGCCACAGAGTGATTTGTTATATAAGCGGTCACATAGCCCAGGAGTCTCTCTCTCACCATCACACACACACACACACACACACACACACACACACACACATGCACGCACACACCCGTTCTATTTACAGCAGGTCTTGTCCCTGAAGTAATCAAATGTCATACACTTTGCCAAGTGTCACATTTTGTATGCTCTTGTGTACGCACTTTGACATTTTGACTTGGTGGATTTTGGATTTGTCCAGGGTTTGTCCAGCTCTCAATAGAACACTTGGATCCAGCTCTCCATAAATTATTTGAATAGACAACAAAAACATCACTGAATGATTCTATTAAGAAGTCAGGTAGGTCTGATTAAATAGGAGCAATGGACGTGTAGGTTACTGATTAAGGGTTTAACACAATTGTAATACTATAATATTAAATCTGTATAAGTATTTCAATTTAAACCTAAAGTGAAAGTGACCTAAACTGAAAGTTTATTCATTTAATCAAATATTGACCACACTATTCTGCCACTAGAGAATATTGGTTTAAAATTTCATATTTAGAAAAGACATCACTGTCTCGTGGATTTGTGAATTTCGGCTCAAAATCCCATCCATCTTAATGAAAGTCTTTCTTTGTCCTGCAAATTTCATATGCAGGGCCGGTTATGAGGAGCAGGGGATGGGGTTCCCAATATTATACCCCCAATATAATATAGTAGTTGGACTAAATAAAGTCATTTCAGTTCTTCTGCTGCTGCATTGGTGTTAGGACATCTCCTGGGTCTGGGAAGATTCTCTCCTACTATTTCTTACAATTGTTGTATTGTGCAATAGCTTCATGCTTTACTTCTTCTGTTGCTTCTGAAATGACTAAAATAAACCACTTCATGGTTCACATACTATAAACAAATATGCCTTTGGAATATTAGTACAATGTGACTTGTGTTATGAACTGACTGAACTTGATAAGTTCAAACTTCAAGAAGGATTTACACAAAGCATGAATTGTTAAATCCTTCTTTTAAACTATACTAGATTTACTGCATTCATTCTCACTTTTGACAGAACACTCTGAAATCCACATCTCCTTCTAATTCTCACTATTGAAGGGAAGTCTGAACTTGTTTACCATGCTATGCTGCCAAAGTGTAATGATTTACATTGGAAATATTTGTCTGATCTAACATCAGGCACTGCCACCCTGTGAACAGTTTTTATTTTATTTTATTTATTTTATTTTTTTACAAGACATCAATTTAAAGGATGATATAAGGGGGTTTCAAGTCAAACTAGAGCTTCTGATTGTGAGAAACAGTTATGAGAATAAAAACTCCCTTTATTTCTCTATGCAATCCACTTGCTACAAAAATTCACGTATCCCAACATTTAATTAGTGCTTGTTGTCTTGGGTTGGAGAGTGACTCATTGCTGTAAAAAGTTTGAATACGGCTGAAATAGAAAATACAAGACCACAAACAATTTAATGTGAAATTCCTAATCCAACCCAAAAGCATACTTGGACTGTCACACATGGACAACATTTACCCTAAATATATTGACAACATGCATATTTAGGAAAATAATTGTAAATCCAGTAGTTGGTATTATATGTCTTGAGGAAATATGTATCTATAGCCACCTCAGTAATGTGGTCATTTGGCATCATCAACAAAATTGAGCTTGCACAGCAACAACAACAACAACAAAACCCTTTGTATCATCTTGTATCAGCAGGTGGACCAATGAATTAACTAGAATGAAATTGAATACAGTAAAATTGTCTAAAGGCCTTGTAAGCCATTGTTCAGCTCATTCAAATGAGTAAAAAAACAACATCCAGATAAGCTACTTATGTGAACAACACATCAACTCAACTACTTTGTCCATGTTTTACCTTTTACTCTGTTTTGTGATGTGATAAAAAATATCCAAGAAGTCTTTTCCAGATGTCCTGGCATCCAGGGGTTTGTAAAAAAAAAAGAAAAGGAAAAAAAAAGTACATGTTCTATGACTTCATGAATGCATGAATAAATATAGCCCTGTGAAAAAGAAATGAAACAGTCCTTAAATGATATGTTAACTGTTCATTCCACAACAACTTTTATACACAAACAAAAAACAATAAAAACACAACAGATTTCAATATGTAGTCATTTCCTTCAACTTAAAAGAACATTCTGAAACCAGGAGGGAAAAATTAAGTACATCCATCTCTAATAACATTTATCAGAATTTTTTTGCACACTCTTCTTTACAACATTGCTTAAATTTATTGAGGTTTGAGGGCATTAGTTTAGACACAGCTTTCTTAAGATCCTACCACAACATCTCACTGGGCTTGATGTCTGAGGAAGAAATCTTTAACACAGTGCATGAAACAAAAAACACATAATTTCCACTAACAGCAATAACTCAGTGAGACATTACAGTATGTAACATTCTGATAGTTGGATCTGATTATTGTAGGGATGAACAGAGGACCCAAAGAAAGCAATCAATCAATTACATTCCAGAGCCTTTCCCAGCCTGAATGGCGCCATTCCAATAATCTTATCTGATCTGCAAACATAAAGGAGCGTCTAAAAAACGAAGCTACAGGAAATTTAACCAGGGATGGGACAGGAAGTTTGCTGTGGCTGGAGTCCCGCTAAGACCAGATGCCTCGAAGTAAACCCAAAAACAATGGCATAAATCGGTGATCCGGTAAACCAAGTGGACAGAACTGTTGTCTTGGTCATGTATTTTAAAGTCTAAACATTTGCCCAGATCTTACATTACCTTGCTCTTAATTAATAAATACCATTTATTATCCTCATTGGCCGCAGGATAAACAGGATTGGTAAGATACACTCAATTGTGTTATACAGTGGACGGATAGTCGATAATGATTATGCTATACATTTTAATTCAGGTTAATAAAATTAACCCCGAATCCTTAAAGATTCGATTCACCTCTGACCCAGAGCTAAAACACTTCATAATAAAGGTAAAGAATGCTGCGGCCATTCTTTGTGTACATTATGTAAAACCCTACATATTAATGGTGGAGAAACATTAAAATGTTTACACTATATATATATGAGGGGAGTTCAAGTCAAACTGGTAGAATCGATTGTGCAGAATAACAGAACAGTTTTGTGAGTAAAAACTCCCTTTATTTCCGCATACAATTCCCTGCTATACTAATGCCCTAATCCCAGTTTTCCCTAGTGTTTGGAATACCATCAAGGTAGAAAATCTTCTTAGTATGTTGAAGCCATGATCAAGCTGTTTGTTTCACTTCTGAAATGTTGGCCGGTAGGACATTGACAGATAAGATGCGGGTGGAAGCTTTTTAATGGACAAGAGATTATATGACATAGTTGTGAGATGTGAAAAATGGGATTAATCTGCTGTATGGTGAAAGGAAGTGACAGAACAGAGGGTTAATTATTTTGGTTATGGTGAAAGAACCAATGAAGCTGTGTGAGAGTTCGCGGTCTCAAACTTCAGGAGAATGTCCCTGGCAGTGAGCATTTCTCTCTGGCCCACCTTGTGCCAGAAGTCTTGGAGCGAGCATAACCGAGCGCAGCAATGTTTGTCTAGCCACAGTGGGACACAGTGACTAATGACGCGCGTAAAAATAAAACAAATTAACCTGCACTTTACCTTTAAAAATAAATAACAAATAACAAATAAATAACAAATAAATCCTGACAGATAAGTGTTTCCGTTTGTGCATGCAGGCGCTGTGTACAGTATGTGCGTGTGTGTGAATCTAAAGTAAGCTCCCCTCTCCCCCTTCTCATCTTACACAGTTACCCTCCCTCCACTCTTTTCACACAAGTGCGCACAACACGGAAACACTGTTTTATCTGAAAAATAAACAAGAAATCTCTCTAATGACAATCGATTGAGCGACACACTAACGGAAAGTATGAGGGGTCTGTGTGTGTGTGTGGCACGGTGTCCAATGACGCACGCCACACAGACACAAAGAGCATTCTGATACAGAGGGAGAAAATGGATTTTTAACCTCGCTAATGAGACGTGCTTTTGCTTTACACATGCGCTATACACACGCATACAGACACAAAATAAAATATGTTTGACGCGCGCACACGTAAACAGTACATGCGTGCAGGGATGTCGATTATACCAGTAAGAGACGAGCACTAAGACCCAGCAGGGGAGACGATTACACACAATTCCCCAGCACAAGAGAGAGAAAAACCGTTGGCTCAGTTGTGATCACGTGACGCTCGGCGTTAAAACAAGAAGCGCATGCGTGATACATGATACTCCGTACTTATAAACCAAGACTTGTTCGTTTTCCAAGTCAAAATTTATTAAAAATCTTTGCTCGTCTTGCGGAACACTCGTAAACCGCGTTACTTGTAATCCGAGGTTCCACTGCACTTTATATTTTGTATTTATTATTATGTATTTATTTTTTGGGGTTGTGGAATGAATAATTTGAGTTTTCATTATTACTTATGGGGAAATTTTGATTTACAAGTGTTTTGATATACAAGAACACGAATCGGGGATGGTGAGGATAGGGGCTGATAGCAATCTTCAATTGAGGTCAGTGATGGCTCTCCTGGCTTCCTTGTCCCAATAAAACTGCATTTTGTGGGAAGTCAGAACTGTTAATAGAGCAGCGATGGAGCTGTAGCCCCTAATGAAGCAGCTGCAGAAATTGGCAACGCCCAGAAACCTCTACCATGGAGTCGGAATTAGCCAATTGGCTACCACAGAAAGCTTGCCCAGTTCTATCTCTATCTAGTAACCAGTAGATACTTGTAATGTTCGGTTGGTGTGTTGAAAGTGGTTTTCCATTTGATACCTTCCTGAATTCGGACAAGATGGCATGCATTGCACAAGTCCAACCTTATAAGTATCCTGGCTCCCTGGAGAAGCTTAAACACCATGGCTATTAGATACCGGTTCTGTATTGTTACTCATTTAGTCCTTGGTAATTGATAAAAAGGAAATAGATCAATCTTTTTTTTGACAAAAAGAACCTCATCCAGTAGGGGATGTGGAAGGACAAAAGATTCCTGCTGCTAAGGACTCAGTAATACACTTGTTCCTATCCTCCTGTTCTTGAGGTATTAATAAATAAAACATCCCTTGGGAGAAGCAGCCCCAGGAAGAACGTTGATGGCGCAGTTGTATGGTAGATGAGGGGGAAAGGCAAGATTTAATAAAGACCGGTTTGTAATCATAGTATCATGGTATTGGGTGGGTACCGAATGGAGAAGTGGGAGAGATCAGAAGGTTCACTCATAATGACAGGGTTGAGATGTAGAGGGACAGCACATTTCCGGCATACAGTTAAGCATGAGGGGCTCCACTCTGTGATAATGTTCCTAGTTCAGTCAATAAGTGGGTTGTAAAGGGATAACCTGGGATGGCTGAGGACAATGGCCCTGTGGAACTGTAGGGTTTCATTTGGGTTAATTTTATAAAATAAATAAAAAAAATAAAAATAAACTAAAATATATAGCATACACTTCATCAACTACCCGTCCAGCGTTTAGAAACAGGCCCCTTCCAGCCAGCAGCATCATGTCTCCTCTGACAAGATGCAGGTCCTTGTTGATCGATGTGGGTAGTTCCCGTGCGACTAGCTTATCCTTGACAGCTTCAAACAATCTTTAAATTTAAACATTGGACAACCGATTGTTTCAACCGCTCGAAAGTGCCAGTGTCCATGTTATGGTTGTAGGCTGAACCTACAACTGTGTAATTTTCTCTCCACCTTCCAGTCATGACAGGAGTGAACAAAAACCCTCTTCATCTTCCTGGAGAAATCCGTCGGTGCTCCACTCCTGTTTAAAGTGATTAAACTAATTAATCTTAAAGGATGTGGGTAATTCAATTCAGTACAATTCAATTTCATTTATATAGCACGTGTAACAATGGTCAATTGTCTCAAAGCAGCTTAAAAAATTAAAAGAAGATGGAATGAAGATGAAGAAGTTAGTTTTACACAAGATGTTCTTCCTGATGCAATCAACCCATTTTATCTGGGCTTGGGCCAGCACTCCATCCAGGGATTGGGGATTGGGTGGGAATTGAGCCCAGGCTTTCCACATGGCAGGCTAGAAACATCACTAAGCCACCAATGCCCCAACACAAGATACTGTAAAATCAAGATTATTTTGAAGTAAAAGTTACATGGCGCCCTAATGGGACATTCACATGTCACATTTAAAAACCGTGTAAAACACTAGGCGGGTCGCTGTCTCCTTCTTTCCTGAATTAACTGGACAGATTGGGATGGTGAGGATAGGGGCTGATAGAAATCTTCTCTTGAGGTCAGTGATGGCTCTCTTGACTTCTTTGTCCCAATAAAACCAAGAGTGAACGCAAAACCTCTTTTCTCATCCTGGAGAAATCCCCCGGCGTTCCACTCCACTCCGTAAGGAGCGTTATGACATACGCCACCTTGCAGCATTGTAAAGAGAAGGTGCAGGCCTCTAGTTCAAAGATTAAAGAACACTGGGAGAGAAGGAGCAGCACCTGAACAAATGTGAAAGTAGGTGGTGCAGAAAGGCATGGCTCCCATTGCTTGTTGGTGCTAGTGCCCTGAGCCAGTGAAAGTGGAGAGGAGTCCAACTGCAGGAGGTAGACAGATAAGATACAAGTGGGATTTCATGAGAAAGCAGAAGCATGCGATCAGCCCCGTGAATCTGGTCTGCATGAAATCTGTTAGGATAGTGCAAAATCCCAATTGTAAGATGAAAGAAACAAAAGCAAACTTGAGAACAAAAAAACTATTTGTGATGAATGCAAGAGAATTAAGCAAGGGAGCACACAATAATTCAGGAACAAGATGCGTGCTGAGCTTCCTTAAATGCTGGAAGAAATCAGCCATAAATGAGTCTCAGATGTGCGGATGGGTGGTTTGGAAGGCGTGGGAAAAAAGGAGCATGAAGGCAAATGTCAAAGAGCTGGAATTGTGACATTATCCCTGTATGCTGCATGCCATATGCTACATTTGGGTACAATTGCTAGAAAAATGTTGTATTATTATTTAAAAATTAAACAGTTTATATACACAGGTGCTATATTTATTGTATATAACTCATCAACTGGTGCGACAGTAACAACCTACAACTTAATGTCAGTAAAACAAAAGAAATAAATGTGGACTTCAGGAAGAACCACAAGCCGCATACCCC
>JAQMYL010000014.1:6983781-6996239 GCA_030014365.1 Clarias pachynema | reverse complement strand
GTGAAAACCACAAAATTAACCTCAAGGAACAAGCATTATTCTGAATACTCCCAATATCTTGCTCCAAATAATAATAACGCCCACCAAAATAATTTTGTTTTCAGCTATTTTATTTTCGTCTCTATTTTACAGATCCAAAAAGCATCATGGATTCATCTACAGATCATACCGAAGATGATGAATATGATTATAAAGAATATGTTCATGATAATACAAGCAATTCATTTGGCCCTTTAGTGCCTACACATGTGCCAGTGTCTCCAGCGCTTTGCACAGGTGTGGTGTGTGTTTTACTGGCAACAGTAAATGTGATTATTACGGTTCTTGGAATAACTGGAAATGGTTTGGTGATCTGGATTGCAGGGTTTAAGATTAAGAAAACAGTCAACACTGTCTGGTACCTCAGCCTCGCTGTGTCCGACTTCCTGTTCTGTGTCTTCCTGCCCTTATCTATTGTCTATATTGTTATGGACACATGGATCTTTGGGCGATTCATGTGCAAGTTTACGTCCTTTATCCTGTTTCTCAACATGTTCAGCAGCATCTTCCTCCTCGTCATCATCAGTGTGGATCGCTGTATTGTGGTGATGTTTCCTGTTTGGGCACAAAACAAGCGCAGCATACGCAGGGCCTTGGTGATTGTTCTACTAGCCTGGATCATCTCAGCATTCCTCAGCTTACCAGCAGCCATTTTCCGAGATTTAGATCACTATGACCCAAAACTTCCCTGTTACTACAACTACACGCATGATGAAGAACACATTGCTGTAGTGGTGTGCAGATTCATTTTTGGATTTGTGATCCCCTTACTGATCATCATGTTTTGTTATTTCCTGATCATAAGAAAGCTGAAATCTAACCATATGGCGAGGTCCAATAAGCCATTTAGGGTCATGACAGCACTGATAATTGCTTTCTTCATTAGCTGGCTGCCTTATCACTTTTTTAACATATTGGAGATAAGCCTAAAACATAAAAATGTCATTTCTACCGGACAAAGATTTGGGAGCACACTTGCAAGCGCCAACAGCTTCATGAACCCTTTTCTTTATGCTTTCATGGGGAAGGACTTCAAGAGGAAATGCTATGCACTTCTGTCAAAGATTGAGAGCACATTCGAGGAGGAAGCACAGAGTACTCTCAGAGGGACGTCTATTACTACCTCAGGAGACGGCAAACTTTCAACGACTGTTTAAAGATATCAGGCCTTGCCAATTCTTTATAGCTGTAACAAAAAGTCATGACAGGAAGTTGTTTCATAAATGTTCTACAACATTTAATGTAACAATAAATGCATGTAAAATGTACAATATGTCATATGTTGCACACTATGTACAATCATTAGCAATTTTCTCTGCTACAGGAGCCACTCCATCAGTAATTATTTTCTCTTAACAGTATACCCTTAAAGCTTGGTTCCTTACTTAATATTATAAGGTTTAGGTGTTACTGGTTTGTATTTTTTAAAAGCTTATTAAATAATCTTAAACTGAAAATGTTGCCTGTAAATGTGTGCAAGAGCATTTTTATCATCTTCTCCTTATATTTTTATTCTAATTTTAAGATAAATTTTTGTCACATTATATTGAATAATCATTTATTACAAGCATCACTGCCAAATAAATATGATTAACATTCTTTTTCTTCTTTTAATGTTGATACATTTTTAAATATTTTATTATTAATAATTTTATGCTAATAAACAATAATAAAAAATATTAATCTTATATATTGGAAACTAATGAATGAACAATATATGAGGAGTGTCAAACCAGTACTTGTGGTAAAATTTCTTGTGAATAAAGGTGTATAACCAGAAGCCAATTGCAGAGAAATTAATGAGTACCTTGTCTCCAACTTGCTGAAGACATGGATCTGTCTGTGAGAACTGTACGCACAATCAATCACAATCACCACTTGAATATTAAAGGAACTTGGTTGGGAGTTATTGCAACATACAGTCCTGACCTTGCTCTAAGTGATTTCCACATCTTTGAGATATTAAAAGAGTTCCTGGGAGGCCAGCATTTCAGACGTGAAGCAGGCAGTCTGATCATGGCTCCGACGCACTGAGAAAACTTTTCACCATGATGGTAATTAAGCACTAGTGAAATGCTGGGATAAAAAAATCTGCATTAGTGTAGCAGGGGATTATATAGAGGAGTAAAGTTAAATGCCCCTCGTATATTCTGTCATAAAGTTATGGAAACATTTACCATTTCAAATCATAGCCTACAAATATGGCCACCTCAAACTACAGTTCCCAACACAACACACGACCAGTACAGTCTGGAGGAGTATTGACCCAGTCATTTCTTTGTAAAGAAAATTCTTAACTTCTTCTTAACTCACTTTCCCAAGCTTCCTATTATCCTCTGATATTCTGGTTTGTAATTTCAAGCAACAACTTCAGCTAAATTGCTTGACTACTTACATCACTACTGAAGAAGGGTTACTAGAGGTAATTCTAGAGTTTGTTGGGGTTCTAGGCAAAAATTTTGTAGCGGCCTCTCCAACCCGCATTCATCACCATTATCACAATTAAAAAATAGGTTTGACAGCCCTTGGGAGCCTCTACTGTCCTGGGGCCCAAGTAGTTGTCTGCCTTGTCTCTTGACAAGCAGCACCTCTGAGGGATCCAATCAGTTGTCATGAAACATGCTATCAATGCAGCCTTCAAGAAACTCTGGATGACATTCAAAAGTACCATTGCACTGAAACATTCTGATATGTGGCCTAAGTACATGCCTCAAAATCGGGATTGGAGGGGGTGTTTCCTTTCATTTCTCAAATAAACTTTCCAGAGCAAAATAGAATTATGAAAATGTAATATGCAAGTTACTTGCGGTGAAACTCACCCGTGAAAAGTGATACTACTGGTTGGGGGAGTTGTTTGGAAATTTTCACTATAAAATTGCCTTGTGCACTAAACCCTGCTACTCAACAAACATCTGCTGAAAGCTAAGTACTGTACTAGAGGCCAAAGAAGCTTTCTGACATTCACAAATATATTTCCTGATGCACCACATGCGCCCAAAAACAAAGTGACCCATACATTCCCTTCCGCAATGCCTCTGGTCATGCATAGTGCTTGACCCCATTGAATCCAAATAAAAAAAAACTCTACAGTCATGGTATTTAAAGTGATTTAAAAAAAAAAAAAATTTTTATTATTATGTCTCATTCCAACAGGCCCAGCTGAGCTCCTCTTCAGTCATGTACTCTGCTATTTCGGTATCCCCAAACTCAGTTACCAAGGCACTGAGTTCAGCTCTCCGGTGGGTCCTCTCCCCTTGGGTAGATGATATAAAGTTATAGCTCCCAGAGTAAGCCCTTTTAGGGGTTTGCGGTTGGATGTTTTGTTATAACCTTGCATTTCAATTTCCATTTTGTACCTTGGGCTACAAATATGGCTACCTCAAACTACATTTCCCAGAAAAACACTCCACCAGCATGCTCAAAGTAGTAGAAAGTCTAATCTTACTAAGCTTCTTTGTACCTGAATTTACCAAGGCTGGCTATTGTGTTCTGCTTTTAAGTTTGCTTGTCTCTTTCATAATTGTTCTCTATTGTGTTGCCTATTGCTTGACACTGGTTGTTTCATTTACCACACTGTGTGGCCATGAATAGATAAATAAATAAATTTTAAAAAATGTTGGACCACTTTTAGCTTTGATTGTGATTGTTTTAACAACATTTAATATGCAATATTACATTTGTTTCCATGCAGAGTTAATTTTTTTAAATTTTTGGTCAAAAGTCAAACCACCATGGAATGTCTTCTCCAGCACATCACAAAGACTTTCAATGGGGTAAAGGTCAGGACTGTGGTGGCCAATCCATACATTCGGGTCGTCAGCTGACTTTATTTTATTGCCACATAACGTTGCTGAACCTAGACCTGAGCAACTGAACCAACCCCAGATCATAACACTGCCTCCAGAGGCTTGTACAGTGGACACTGTGCATGATGGGTGCATCGCTTCATTTGCTTCCCTTCTTAGTCTGACACACCCACTACTCGAGAATAGGGTCAATAGGTCACCTTTTTGCATTGCTTCAAATTTTATGTTTCCTAGCAGATTAAAACATTTTGTTCTCAGAGCAGTTTAGTTCCAATCCTGTAAGATTTTTTTTGCACTGTTCATGTGAAAATGCTATTACACTGTCATAGCTATGATTTCCACTGTCCATTTTTTAACATGCAAATTTACCAAGTGTTTAAATGATCTCCATTTACTGTCATTTATGATTTTGTCGACACATTTCTTCGGAGAAATTGACAGTTTTTTAAATGTTTTTAATTTTATTATTATTGTTATTATTATTTGCATAATGCAGGACAATAATTTGGGATATGTCTTCTGACATTGTTGTTTAAGACAGTTTCAGGTGAAACACACTGCAGTAATTATCCAAACGCAACTGTTTGCTTATTGAAAATCCAAACAACAGTCAGGCAGTGTATCTCATAATGCATTTGCATTTTATCCCAGCCTGATTAAAACATTCCTGCTTCACTGCATGCGGTTTTATTTGTAGTAATTGTGGTTTTGCACTTATGGGTTAAATTTGCTGGTATACAGTAAATTTGGTTGAGCAAAGGTCAGTTTTCCTTATGAAACTGAGCAGACATCATGGGTTTTTGACATTTCAAGGTGCAAAAACACAGGGAAACATACAATTATCTTGCAGCTTCCAGTTGTGGGGTGATGTACATACCTAACATACCTGACATACCTAAGCCGGTTACACCGATAAGTGATCACAACAAAAAACATTATAACCAGTATTATATAGATTCTCCTTCTCCTCTCTGGGCAGCTCTGGACCCTCGGGGCATAAATCTACATAATCTCTGGGGGTGTGCTGTGGTGTCAAGTAATCAGGACTTTAGTGGCAGGTCTGTTGGGTGCTGTGGGTAGTCGAATGGGGCATCTGTGGATCCGACTTGTTGCTGTGGGTCTGACCTGATTTAAAGGAAATTGTCCGCCTACAGTACATGCAACTACTGTAGATATGCATTCAGAAATGTAGTTTATGTTTTTCTTCAGAATGATATCATATACTTTGTATTTCATCATATGGCCATACCAGTGAAGAATGCATTTAGAGCTGTTTATTACCCATACAGTATGAGTCTCATTCAGGCAAGTACAAAAATAGTCTGCTGTAGTACATATTTTTCCACTTTTAAGGAAAGGAAAGCCCAGTCTGTCCACAGTGACATAGTGAATAGTGATAAGAACATCAGGAATCAACATCACACAGCTTGTAGTCATCATGAATAATTTGATAGCATTGCATTACATTCATTCCATTGGAAATACATTCAAATTGACTGGAGTCTCTTTCAGTTTCAGCCTACAAATAGATTAATAAAGCCTTATAAAAATACATCGTACTGGAAACAGTACTTGGTTTACAATCATGTATGTGACTAAGCAGGGCTTAAATCTAATGTTTCTTGTAGGTCAATAAAATGTTCTATTATGCTATGATTGTGGCTAGCTAATATAAATGCAAGAAACAAAAAGGGAATATTTGCAACATATAAGAGCTAATAATAAATTCACATAAAATAACGATTTCTAGAAAAAAAAACTGGCAAGTTTTTTTTTTTTTTCACCTTTAACAAAAATGAAAAACACTATTCATTATATAAATATTCAAGTGTGGTTGGATATTAAGGTTACACACACAAATCCAGAACTGCTGTACTTTTAGGGAGTGCTGAAGGTCTCAACTACAACAGTCAAAGGGTCAGAATGGCTGCAGGAGCACATCTGGAATGATGTACGTGTTCTTCATGGATGAAACTGCGTTCCTTTGCTAAACTGAAGGTAAAACCAATGAAGAAGGATAAAAAAAATTAAATAAAAAAAGAGCAGGCTACCAACATAAAATACATACACTTTAGTACTCTTCGACTTGGTTGAACGAAAGTGCCATTCTGATCAACATTATTGTCTGAGAAGATGAACAGAAATTCACCAGATTGTGTATCAGACATCTTGCAAAAGCACAGCACTTAGCTTTTCTTAAACATACAAACCTCTAAAGGTCTGAGAAACCACTTCACCTCTTAAACTTAAGATCCCTCAGGTGTCATTTATCAATCTTTTGGTAAAGTTGTGTATAAAGTTTTTTAATTAAAACCAACTAAAATTCTTGCAGCATGTCAGCTATCACAGATACACACATATTGACCCTCCTGTTCTATGGTGCCATTACCTTTGTTCTAATAATAATATTATTATTAATAATAATAATAATAATAATAATAATAATAATAATAACAACAACTTGTCTTATTATGTATGAATTTCTTCCTTTAAGGTCATTAATAAAAATGATTTACATGTGAAACATTAAATGAATTTCACAAAATGTATATTAAACCTGTTTGTCTAATTGAAAATCATAAGATTTAAACTTGACAGTGGGATCTAAATATACTGTGTATTTGTGGTAACTCATATGATTATAATATCAAACTGGAGAGCTACACTGTCAAAAATGCACAAACTGTCAATAATATAACAAAAGGCTTGTTAATGTAACAGGGTATCTTAACGTAAATTAAGATACCCTGATGAAATGTGAGATGATTAATCATAAAAGTCATGCAGGTTTAAAAAAAAAAAAAAAAAAAAATCAATACTTGATTATCAAAGTCTTTAGGTTCTTAGTGGTCTGAGACGTGCCATCAGTGCATAAACAGAATCTTGGGGCATTTTCTGTGTATATAGAAAATTGTGAGGAAGTTGTGTTTGTTTTAAGGCCATGTCTGTATACAAGACAATTAATGATACCTTTCAATTAATGCTTTCAAAATAAACACAAAAATAGTGCGGTGGCCAAAAGTATTGAGACAAAAAGTAAAATTCAATGTTTTAATGAGATTCTCAAATTTTGGGCAGAAGTGTGTGGACGTGCATTGTCATGCGAGATCACAACATCCTTGGCTAGCAGTCGTCTGTGTTTAATATGAAGTTTAAGCTTCAGCTCTTCAGTAACCCTGTCATTGTAACCAGCACTGTTGATTGTTAAACCTTTTTCCTGATAATGCTCCAATACTGGCTTTTGAGAATCCCAGAAAACCGTAAGCATCACTTTTCCAGCTTATGGTTGACTTTTGAACTTTATCTTGGTCGGTGATTGAGGATGTTTCTGTTCCATACTCTGCTGTTTACTCTCAGGCTCCTAGTGATGAATCCATGCCTCGTCACCAGTAATGATTCTGTTTAAGAAACTTTCATCTTAGGGCACTGGTCAAACTTTTGACCAAACACTTCTGTTTATGCTTCTCTTGTTTTGGTACACTCTCAGACCACACACACACAAAAAAAAAATCACTGCACGCTGATCTTTTTCATGCAAATCACAAGTGGGGCATCCATTTTTGCTCTCACCATGAATGATGAAAAATGAATGATGTAACATGTTCACACCTGCACAGCAGTGACTGGGGAGACAGTAGCCTTGATCAGAAAGCACTGATAAGACAGTGCAGCATGTCCTGAAGGTCTTTATTCTTCAGAACCTACTGCAGCCACCTGGGCATATAGTTAAAAAGACATCTGCAGTACTCTGATATCTATGCCTACACGATTACTTCCTGAAGATCATATACAGATGACAGTTTCTTGACTGCTTCTGCCTCCTTCACCATTGGAGATGACCATTGGCCATGGCTTCACGTGCACAACTCTTTTAACAAATTGGCTAGAACTAATTAGTGAAATAACTGGGAGAACTAATACATGGCATACCATATGCTGTCCTAATACTTCTGGCCATCTCTGTGCACTTTTGAAATACAGAAATTCTCACAACCTACTGTAGCTACAAAAGGGTTCAAAACACTGTGTTTATAAACTAGAAGTGTTTTTCATTCTAAAACCAGTGTTATTTGTTTTGTGAAAGGGTTATTGTTGAATAAAGAGCTTAATCGTGTTAGAGAACTGTGACCAGAGAAACCAGAACTTATGAGATAAGATCATATTATAATATGTGTTACCCTTAGAATGATTCGCGCTAGAGTCACTGGGGTTGCGACACTCATATATCAAAAGCCAGCATGACCTTAAGCATTAGTACTGTTTCTATTTCAGATCAATCTTCATTATGAAAATACATATGTAAAAATTTTTTTATTCAAAACCACATCCTCAAACTAAATTCATTCTTGTATGGATTAATTAAATGTATCTAATTAATTCTAAGCTGATTCTGTGATTTTTTATTTTTTTTTAAATACCTTAATAGATCCTATGTCAGGCTTTGCACAATGCAACTGGATTGTATTTCTCTTTGCAGAATTTGTGGCTACATGGAACAAAAACATAAAACTCATCTGGTTATGACATCAGAACAAACGTCAGCTGCACACGTCTCCTAGTGCCATAATGTTGGTCTGTCCAGCAGGCTGCGATCCATACAACACGTCCTCATGACTTTAGAGTATCATACCACACACACACACACACACACACACACATACATAAACACACACAAAGAGTAGAGACAACACATAAAGTGCTTCACCCATTATAGCCCTCATAGTTTCCTATAGTCACCAGATTGTCTTGCTTTGTCATCAGTATGTCATGTGACTTTCATCCTTCTGTATCTGCTAACTCAAAGTGCTGGTGTAGTGTTCTTGGAGTTCCTCCTTCTTTAAAGTCTTTATTTACATTTTTTTTTTGGTTGAGCCACAAAAATAGGGAAACTGTTTTTTTTCCTCAGGAAAAGAACCAGAAAAAAACAACAGAAAACACAAACAGCCAGATGAGGAAAGGACATGAGGTTGTATCATCTTGGTCTATAATCATCTGGAACCCGTGAAAGGTTCCTCAGTTTGAGTGCAATGTCCACGCTGCGGATGAGGCCATCAATCTTTTCCCGCATCTCTGGCGTGTAGGGGTCATACTCGAGCTTTCTGAGGCCCGAGCGCTTGAAATTGCCGTCTTTTTGAGCCACAGCGCACAGAAGTCGGTCCTCAGAAACGTCCAGGCCCAAGAAGAGAACCATGCGCTTCAGCTGGTTGAAAAGGTCATGCTTCAGCTCTTCAAAGTGCACAAGGTGAATGTTTCTACCGTACTGGAGCCAGTCGAGGGTGTGAGATGCCCACCACGGTGCATAGTTCTTTACAAACTCAGGCCATTCTGAAACACAGTGAGAGATTGAGGAGAGATAGAAGAAAAATTTAAGAGTGGAGTAATGAAAAAGAACTTGAATGTCTCCTATAAAAAAAGGAGCACATACTGAATTACTATAAGAATGTATCTAAACTTATAAGTATTCATTATAACAGCTCTGCTTAAAGGCAAATGCGTGTTTTGCAATCTGGAAAGCATAGGATTAAGATTAATCAAAGATGAAACTGAGCAGTGTGCATATTTTTTATTAAGAGTTTTTGCAGTGAGGTAATAAAGGTTGTGGACATCTTTAGAAACTTGAGTGATGTAGCTGTGTAGTGTGTTTAATATGTGTGTGCATGTGTAGGATGTGTAGTGTGTGCATAGTATGTGTGTGTAGTCTGTTTAATATGTGTGTGCAGTGTGTGTGTAGGATGTGTAGTGTGTGTGTGTAGTATGTGTGTGCAGGATGGGTGTGTAGTGTGTTTAATATGTGTGTGCAGTGTGTGTGTAGGATGTGTAATGTGTGTAATACTGTATGTGTGTGTGTAGGATGTGTGGTGTGTGTGTAGTGTAGTGCATGTAATGTGTGCACATTTTGTGTACGTTTTGCAAATGACCCATAATATTTGATCCCTGTTGATTTGAGCCCATGGCATGATTTATAAGTGTACCGGGTTTGTCATGTATACGTGCAAGTGTGTATGAGCTATGTATGCAGCGAAATCTCCTGTGAAGGTCCCAAACCATGCTCAGAGCCCAGATTATAATCCTAATGGCAACAGATTCCAACCTGACACCCAAAAACCCCAGATGATTGGTGGCTCAGTGTTTAGCAAATGTATCTCCTGCAATGAATTGGCACCCTGTCCAGGGTCCAGGGTAAACAGGGTTGCGGGGAGCCTGGAGCCTATCCCTGGAGACTTAAGGCACAAGGCAGGGTACACCCTGACGGGGTGCCAATCAATCACAGGGCACACACACACACACACACACATACACACACAATAACCAGAGGAAACCCACCAAGCACAGGGAGAACATGCAAACTCCATGCACACGGACCCTGAGGTGGGAATCGAACTATCGACCCTGGAGGTGCAAGGAGACAGAGCTAAGCCACCATGCAGCCCAATAACAATTCCATTCCATTTCAGTAATGCAGCATCCTGAGTAATTTTTTTTCCAAATATTTCATAGGGTCAGGTTCAAACTATGGTTAAGGAACTAAACCTTTTTTTTTTCACCTATATAATAGAATATATAACATAATAATAAAATATAATTACAGTGATCTAAGCGCTTTTTAAAATCTATTTACATATCTGAAACATGCCCTTTACTTGGGTCTAAAATAACATTTGCCTAATATCTGTAAGACACAAATAGAACCCCAGTCGTGGGAAAGAAAGATTGCTATCGTGCGGCCAGTTTAAAACAAAACTACCAGATTACTTAAACCAGTACTGCTGTAGAAATCAAGTCATTGTGCAACTAACAATACAAAAGTCCTTAAATAAAGTCTTCTAATAAATCAAGCACTTCCAATAATCAAAGTTTTTAAATAGAGAAATTCAGAAATGAACAGGAAATAAGTTATATTAAGTATATTAAAATATAAGACACACCATGCTTTGAAATTCTTATTACCAATTCCTGACCCCATCAGCACATAAAATAAAATTATTGCATGTGTCAAGTAAAATATCCTGAAATGTAAAAAAGAAAAGAAAAAAATGCATTAAACATGTCAGGAAACATTAAAGTAAGAAAAACGTTCTAGTGAACTGGAAAAAAAACATTTTTGATGAAGGTTTCTTGTATTAGGCGGTACGATGGAGTAGTGGTTAGAACTGTCGCCTCTCACCTCCAGGGTCCGGGTTCAATTCCCCTGTCTGTGTGCATAGAGTTTGCATGTTCTCCCCGTGCTTGGTGGGTTTCCTCCGGGTAGTCCGGTTTCTTCCCACAGTCCAAAGACATGTAGGTTAGGTTAATTGGTGTTCTCAAATTGCCCAGAGTGTGCGTATGTCTGTGTGCCCTGCGATGGATTGGCACCCTGTCCAGGATGTACCCCGCCTCATACCCTAAGTCTCCTGGGATAGGCTGCAGGTTAGACCCAACTGAAGCAACCCCCGATCATAACACCTCTATTTCTCAAGTCTCCAGAGGCTTGTACAGTGACCACTATGCATGATGAGTGCAATTGCTTCATTTCTTCCCTTCTTACGCTGATGCTCCATTGCTCTGGAATAGGGTCAATCTGGACTAATCAGATCACATGACTTTTTTCATTGCTCCAAAGTCTAGTCTTTATGCTCCCTAGCAAATTATACCTTTTTCTGATGAGCCTCACCAACAGGTGGTTTTCTTAGGGACACACACACATGCTATTACTTTCATTGTTAAACAGTTAGTTATGGCTTTTACTGTTGATTTTTTTTTCTTTACCATGAAAATTCTAGTGATATCCATTCATGATTTTTTTTTTCCCACTACATTTCTTCCACAAAGGTGACAGTTCAGCACTATCCCTGAATGTTTTCCTAATCAAAATGTGCTAAAGGGTTCTTAACTAGTTCCAGTAAATCCAAATCTCCTTAGTGGTTTTGTTTGCTAGACGCAGACACAACCTTTCTGAAATGGCAGTGTGTCCAACATTTATAAATAACGGAAGTCCTAACATTTTGAAAATAGTGGATGTGTTCTCTTATTTCCTGTTGCACAATTTCCCTTCACTTTTACTTTAATTTACTAAACTTCTCTTTACTGAGTAAATCAGCATCCAACAAGATGATGTGAAATACATTGTAAATCTACAGATGGGTGACAAATCAAAAGGAAAACAACCTATTAAACTTAAAAACATCATAACTGTACTGAAGCAATGAAGTCAATTTCTTTGAAAGATTTCAGTTGGTGTTTCACTGATGGTGGCAAAAAAAAAAACATGCTTCACTAAATTTGGTTGGAAAAGGAAAGACACAAACTTATAGTTGTATACAGTGCATCCGGAAAGTATTCACAGCGCATCACGTTTTCCACATTTTGTTATGTCACAGCCTTATTCTAAAATGGATTGAATTAATTTTTTCCTCAGAATTCTACACACAACACCCCATAATGACAACATGAAAAAAGCCTCCATAATCTGTAAGTGGAAGAAGTTCAAAACCACCAGGACTCTTCCTAAAGCTGGCTGGCCATCTAAACTGAGTGATCGGGGGAGAAGGGCCTTAGACAGGGAGGTGACCAAGAACCTGATGGTCACTCTGTCAGAGCTCCAGAGGTCCTCTGTGGAGAGAGGAGAACCTTCCA
>JAQMYL010000014.1:6956920-6972051 GCA_030014365.1 Clarias pachynema | reverse complement strand
CTGTTTACTACATTGTAACATTTTTCTGACTGGTGCGGACTAAAGCAATCGAACTATAGGTGTGAAAGCACCCTAAAGCACCGGTTCTATCTATATTGTAGCACGTCAACAACAAGGGTTGCAGCATGGATGTGTCTTTTACATACTCTTGTATGCTTTTTGAGGGTGCTGGAGCCGCTGCTTTGCAGACCATACCTACTTGCTGCTATATCATGTCAGAAAAACTTTAATCGTAACTTTGTCCAACTATGCATTATGGTTTCTGTTCCTTTTATGCTATGCATCACCTTCCTTAAATATGCATCGAGTGCATGTTCTGTAATAATTCAGTTCCTTCTGGTGACCAACATGCATCTTTGTTCATTGCCTAGTTTATTTCTATACTGTGTTTGGTTCTCTATCACGTTCCTGTTATGGCCTGTTATCTTGTTCCCTTCACCAACTGGTGGTGATCTGGGTGTGCATGTGCAAGCTGGTTGTTGCCCAACGCTTAACACAACACATAGTATCTCCTATACAACTCACAGAACGATATCTCTTCCTAATGCAACACATACAGTTTCTGTTCCTTCAACAACATACTGTATGCACAACAATGTCTCTTCCTAAGGCAACGCACAACAATATCTTTTGGCAATACAACACATTTCTTCTACATGTTCATGTAGATGTACAAGTCAAAATGATTGACGTTTACAGAAGACTGTACTGTGATGAGCCTTTATGCCACAATAAAACATTTGAATGGTGTAAAAGGAATGGCTTGGAAGCCTCTGCGGTCATTCCTGTGAACACTTAGTGAGTGGAACCACGACGGATAAGTTGTCACCACTTGGTGGAAGTGACGCATCCATCTGTGGAAACTGTACACACAATCAGTCTTAAAGACCACTTGCATGTTAAAGGAACTCAGCTGGGAGTTATTGCCACATTTCCCATACAGTCATGACCTCACTCAGAGCCATTTCCATTCATATGTGTGTGTGTGTGTGTGTTTATAGTGGTGCTTTACCAAGACGACGGTCCTGGCCTCGGCTGATGCTGACAGCTGTTCTGAACTCGTGACTGCAGTGGCTCGATAGGTTAGGTCTGAAAAGTCTACAAGAGCCTCCAATAACGAACTGGGCTCCATATTAACTTAAACACATGTCCTGTTATACTGAACTTCGAGCTGTCTAATACACAGTATGACTGCAGATCAATCCCTCCTATCCATTATCACCCAAATGAGGTTGGGTTTCTCCCTGTTCAGTGTCGTTCCTCTCAAGGTTTCTTCCTATTGCCACCTCAGGGAGTTTTTCCTTGCCACTGTCTCCATTGTCCTCGGCTTGCTCATCAGGGACTATTTAATCATTTTGATTCATATACATTTACATTTCATACACACTTCCATAACTCTTTTGATTGTGTAAAGCTGCTTTGCAATGACAATTGTTAAAAACGCTATACAAATAAAATTTTATATACAGTATACATATTTGTCCACGCATACAGTATGTGTATGCGTTTGGGGTGTGTATGCGTTTGCGTGCATGCCTACATCTTCGTGCTGACTCTTGGCTCAGTTCCAGTCTGTAGATGGACAGGCGGTTGGCTCCTCCGCATAACTTGCTCTTCTCCCCCTTACACGGCATGTTACACTCGTCGTCTGACACGTTCGCCGCCTGGATCTTGTGGCCGCAGTAACACTCAGCTCCGAACTCCAGGCCAGCGTACAAGTAGCCCCTTAATATGGAGGGAACAAGTTGAAACTCCTACTAATATTATGCTACTTTTACTAGTTCACTATTCCTCCTCTTTCTTAGACTAAATTTTCTACTAGTTTTACCACTCCTCCTCCAACTACTACTGTATTAATATAGTACTACTACTACTAATAATAAAACTAATAAGAAAGAAAGAATTAAATCTTACATGTCAAGTATATACTGTAAACTAATAGATAAATTAATAGATAAATAAATAAATAAATAAATAAATCTCTCAACAATGATTTACATTTTGAGTTATAAGAGACAGCAGCCTTTAATCAAACACCTGGCTTTTTTTTGTGTCTGTGGTGCAATGTGACTGTGGTTATCAGCTGTATCAGAGACAGTGTGTATGATAAGGAGGGTCTGCTGTAATGCTACAAGACAAAGATGTGCACATGCGATAGCAGAAGTTAACAAGATGAATACAAGCACAGCACACAGTTTCCACAGTAGCACAATGCTCAGATGCTTGAAGCAGATTTCTAATGTCTTGCTTTTTCTTGCTGAGACAAGATTGAGAGTTTTTACTCTCAATTCTTGTTTTTTCCCCCCATTTGTTCACTTATATAAATTTATATATAGTATAACAATACTATTGCATATAGTTGTGTTACCTTCATTAGAAGGCATATATACAGTATACAGTTGATGCAACAGAATCTGATGATGATGATGAAGTTGATAATATCTATAATTTCATAACACCACATCATAGGGCTCAAAGTTTGCAATGTTCCTTATTCAAATCCAAGAATAAAATATTTATGAATATACCAGTGTGCACATACTGTACATATAAAATGTTAGTCGGTATGATTTAGGAAATAAAGAATAACAATAATGCACTGTTTGGATAAGGGCGGCTATTTAATCTTTTCCTGTCTTTCACCACACACCCCCAAAGCATGGTTAGAGCGGATGTTTTTTGAGCGCTAAACCACTAACTTTATCGACACGATTTAGCAGTGTAAGCATTGAGGTAAAAGGCGAGCAAAACATCCCACAAATGTCACACCATCTAAAAATATACCTAACCAGTTTTTATATACAGTAAATATGGTGTTGCCAATAAATGCTTTTACTGTACATAAATGGAAGTTTACTACTTATCTATACCAAACTTTTCATCGCAACTCAACCGACAAGGTGTTATACTGTACTGTATATAAAAAATACATATAAAATCTACACACACACACACACACACAGATATATATATATAAAACAAATATTAGATTTTTGGGGGGTGTTTGGCTTCTGTACACCACCACAGTGAATTTGAAATGAAAGTTTAAACTTTTTATTTCAAGAGGTTTGACCAAAATGTGCCATTTACCATTTAGGAATTATAGCCTCTCTCTCTCTCTCTCTCTCTCTCTCTCTCTGTCTCACACACAAACACACCATTTTAGGGGTGCCCATAAATAATGGAAAAACTATTCCATTAATGGAAGTTTCCTTCCTTGGGATGCTTTGTCAGGGCTTTACTGCCTATAGCTGCTGCTTGTTGGTGGGTCTTTCTGCCTTCAGTTATATCTTTAGTAAGTAAAAAGGATGCTCTTATTGATTGAGATCAGGTGACTGATGTGGCCAGTGAAGAGTATCCCATTTCTTTGGGTCATTATCCATCGGCAGTATGGAGCATCATCCTATCAATTTCAATCGCATTCGACTGAATCTGAACAGAGAGTATACTGTAGCCTTATACACTTCAGAATTCATCCTGCTACTTTCATCAGCAGTCAGGTCCATAATCAGTGACCCAGTTCCACCGGCAGCCATACATTTTTGTGCCATGACACTGCCTCCACCATGCTTGACAGATGATGTGCTTTGGATCATGAGCTGTTCCTTTCTTTCTTCATACCTTTCTCTTTCCCTAATTCTGGAAGAGTTTAATAAATTTTGTTTCTGGCAAAGTCTAATCTGGCTTTTCTGTTCTTGAGCATACCAGTAGTTTGCACCTTGTTGAGAAGCATCTGTATTTACTTCGTTTACTGACAATGACACGCCTATCTGACTTGGCCAGATGTTCTGGGTAATTTTGCACCATTAACAGCATTCTGCAATCATCCACTTTAGTTGTCCATCTGTGATCTTTTGCTTTTGCTGAGTTTGCCACTTAATTCCTTCTTTTTAACAATGTTCCAAACTGGTCACTCTCAATGTTTTTGCTGTCTTCCTGATGAGATTAGTTAGTTTTTTGTTGTCTTTAGGCTAATGATGGCCACCTTAACTTACATAGACATCTCATAGGACCTCTGGTAGAAGTGAGCAGCTACCAAATCCAAATGGAGCATTTAGAACCACCTCTAGGACTTTTGTCTGCTTAATAATGTCATGGAGTAACTGCTTAAACTGTTTGTCACCCCATTGTTCCTTTATTTATGACCCCCCCTCCCAAAATGGGGGTATGTTGAGGGGGTATGGGACAACATTTTTGTCAAACTTCTTGTATTAAAGCTGAAAGTCCTGTCTTTGCCCGAATCTTGTGTTTAATTTCAAATTCATTATGGTGGTGCACAGAGGCCAAATGCTCAACAACTTATCATTGTTCCAAAATTGATGAACAGGATTGTAAGTTAAATAATGCAGATTAAATCGGGAGACAAATTGAAGAAATGTTTTATTGCGACAGGCTGCAAAGTGCCTAAAGATACAGTCTAAAGATTTTTCATTTATGCAACAACCTCAGAAGCCAAATCATTTCCCTTCTCGGCAGCATCACCAGTATACTTATCACTGGCCTGATCATCTGCTATCATCTGCACCTGTTTCTCACTGGTGCATGCTAGTTAGAAGGTTTTTCTTCTTGAATGATTTATAGGTCACTGTGTGGCTTAAAAAAAACGAAAAGCATTCCTATGAAACTGATTATATCCATGGACTGGTCTAAAAATTAGAGCCACAATCTTGGAAAACTGAGAGCCAAAAAGTCCTTCAGGAAGCCTTTAGAACTATTGTACATTAAAAATATAAGAAAGACAGACTTCCTGGAAGCACAGGACTTTTGCACAGTAATGTTTGTATAAAAAAACATCGGAACATTACAAAATAATAATATTAATTAATAAAAAAGTTCAGTTAATTTTCTTGCTTGCAAAACCTTTATTCAACATTCAGAGGAGTGCTTTTTAACACATTCTACAAGTGTAAAATAATGTGTTATACGAAACTGCTGAGGGTAGAACATGTAAAAGCGGAACAGAAATATAGAAAGACAGAACATCTTGTCTCATTTTGTCTAACATGTACGACGATTTGAAATGTTTTCAGATTAGTATTAGCCAAAACCTCATTCTTGATCATTAATAATGGTAAATCATAAATGTTAAATCAGTGATGGGGGTAAAATCAGTTGGCTTAATGCTTGGCTCTGATGTGGAGAGTGCTCACAGTGCTCATGAATAATGTGCAGGCAGACTGTGATTTAATGTGAATTGTATGTGTGTGTGCGAGAGAGAGAACTTGTTTTGTGGAAGTTGAAGTGCTGACAAGTCAAAGGCAAACCTTTCAGCACAGTTGTCCTGACAGCGGAAGACGGTCATCTTTTTGTAGTCCAAGAAGGAAATGCCTCTGAGCGCCCTCTTGTGGGTGTCGTCTACATAGCAGCCGATGTACTTTGCTTGAGAATAAAAGAGAGAGAAAGAGCAAGAGAGAGAGAGATAAATAAATGAGATGCATAAACAAAAGTCAGAGAGTCAGAGAAAATAATTAGTTAATCAGTGCTAAAATCAACTGGATTATTTTCCTTTGAGAGCATTTTATTCACGAACCTTGGAGACTCTCTCTATTGTACTGTACAGAAAACTCCATCACATCAACAATTAACACTTTTTTAAACTACAGTATGTGCAGCATCCGTCTGTGCTATGTGTTACTATAGAAACAATAACACATTAGAACACGATTTCCACACACTCATCTTCGTCATCACTAAACAAGGCCCAAATATCTACAGCCAAGTCATACCAAAAATAAAATAATAACCAATCCCAACAGACATTTACTCCCTACCTCTTATACAATCATCCATCTGTGCTATCTCCATTAGACGTTAATGCTTTTTATAATAGCTGGCTAAGAAGAGAGCTGGATTTCATTAGACACACACTGACCTATAAGCATTGTGATAATTACAATTGCCTAAAAAATCAGGAGTGGACCAGGATCCCATGCTGCAAGATAATCGCATTGCCAAGAGTAGTAATCTGCTTTCCAATGGATATATGCATAGAGTAGAGTAGATATAATTTTGATTGGATTTCACAGTGGAGCTGTGAAAGTGTCTGCCGTGAGTGAAAGCTTCAGATACATTAGAGCTGGCCTTTAACACAAGTGAACTAAAAAAACAGCATAAACCTAAAAACACTGTGAACTAAAATGTTTCAAGTGCTTTTACTGTTTTTTTCTGTCCTTCTTTCCTCAATTGCCAGTGCATTTTCCCCATTGAAGACAAGTGTATTGAAGCTGCATCAAAAAAAAAAAAAACTTTTTATCTACCACATTTGAAAAATAAAAAAGTTTTCAGAGAAGCAAAAAAGTTTTTCAGAAAAGAGGAAAGGTTTTTTTCTAATGCAGTCAATCAATTGCATATTTGTGTGATAAACAAACAAGGAGTCGCAGTGAAAAAAAAAAAGTGTTGTTAGTGTAGTGACACTAAATGTAACACAGTTTATCACCATTTTCTATGTCTATTTTTGCAGAACCCAACAGTAAACAATGTGACAACACTTCACAACACTGTAGCTGCCTGCTGTCAAATCACTGACCCCCCCCCCCATTACCGTGATTGACCAGTGTTTGCATTTCAGCGTGGCACGTCAGCAAAGCGATAAAAAAAAACCCAAAGAAATATTGGAATTATGTTTTCATACAGTAAGCAATACCCTGATTTTCACTAAAAAGAACAAGCAATGTAAATGCAATGCAGTGTGACACATTGTTATCACACCACGAGTTAAAAGCAATAAGATGTACACTCAGAAGTTCTGGCTCACAGTTTAGACTAATCAAAAGGTGAACTTAGGTGTGTTTACGTGCACCCTAATATTCCGCTAATAATTAGAATAATAGCCTAATAACAATAAAACTGCATCATCTAAGGCCCCACGAGTGGCACAGTGGTAAAGTGCGCGCCCTATTGAGGGCCTAGAGAGAGCAAATTGGCCGAGCTCTCTCTCTCAGCGGGGTGGGATGGGAGGCACTTGGTGCTCTCACATTAATACAGCTCTACGGCCAATCAGGGGCGTCTGTGAGCTCACGCAAGTGGAAGGAGCAGATAGCCCTGTCCTCGGAGTGTGTTACGCCGCCCCCAACGGTGCGTGTTTGAGGAGTTCGAAAAGATGCAGTCGTGACGTCATGTGATTTGGAGAACGTAGTAGCCTTAATGTGGAGTCCCTAGTGGCGGGGAGGAATTAGATACAACAAAATTAGGGAGAAAATCTGTAGGGGGGGAAAAAACGCATTATCTGGGCTCAGTGGAAGGTTTCTCGCCCGTCATGCAGGAGGCCGGGGTCGATTCCTACCCAATGCCCAAACCTGGATGCAAAGGCGGTCCCAAGCCCGAATAAAATGGGATAAAACCTGTGCCAAGTTGTTGTTGTAGGATGATCCTCTGTGGTGACCCCTCAATGAGGGAGCAGCTGAAAATCCAACAACAACATCTGGCTTGATCAGAATTCAGTGAATATTAGACATGTAAACATGTAAACATGTGATCCAATAATTTTCCAATAATATATTGGAATAAATATATTATTTCTGTGCATGGTTGCCCCATGTGTGGGTAACATTAATTGATGTGACCCATGCTTCCATTCCTGATCAATAAACTCATCTGGTAGAATCTCTTCTTCCAGTCTTCATTTCTTTACCAGACTTTAATCCACTGTCTCTTTGGCTAAGCTATTTGGAGACAGAACACCTACTGACATGCCCTTTCACATCTAAACAATCACACAAGATAATTCTTGTAACCAAACATGCCAAATTTCTCAAAAGAAAAAAAAAATGGGAAGCCTAACCTCAAAATTGGAGGAAAATACTTGTTCTTCTGTAAATTTTTAGAAGGTTAAATGCTTCACAGAGAGCAGAACCACTTTGCACATGATTAAGTGCTTTGAGCCTCAATCTCAAGTAAACATTCAAAAAAGGAGATGTCTGTGAGCGCCCTCTTGTGGGTGTCATCTACACAGCAACTAATGTAGTTGAAAATGAAAAAGAGATCCACCAATGTTATTTGTTTTTTTGGAAACAATACCAAATTTGTACAAGTATATTGATGTAAATATAAATGTAAAATGCTAAGCGATTATGTCCACATGCTCATCTCAGCTGCTTCATCTTCAGCACTATAAGTGATTCTGCAGCTGCAGCTTTAAAAGTTCAAATATCTACAGCCAAAAACTAAATAAAAATCAATCTTAACAGACATTTACACTCACCCTTCTATACAATCATCTGTCTGTGCCATCTCCATTAGACTTTAATGCCTTTTCTAATAGCTGGCTAAGAGAGCTGGATTTCACCAGACATGCACTGATAAGCATTTCTAAAATTACAACTGTCTAAAAATCCAGGAGCAGCCCAGGATACCATGCTGCAAGATAATCACATTGCCAAGAGTAACATTTGTTACAAAACTGGGGGTTTGCCAGTTCGGCGAATGTGCCAGTGTGCCGACTTTATTTAATGTGAAACCAAAACACATAAGTTCAAATACAACTGTTGGACCTTGGAGCTATGGTGAAGTGCATGCTGGGAACTGAATTCTGGAACCAAAAGTAGACCATGGGCACAAAGCACCCTCCATAGGTTATACCTGATAAAAAAAAAAACGGATCTCATGGACCATAGCACACCTTGCCTTCCTACATGCTGTCCATGGGGTTTTCTTGGCCAGGATACTGAGGTGAGTTGACATTTCCTTCTAAAGAGGATAATTAACGGGCAATCTGTAAATGCTAATTAGCCTAATCTGCATGTCTTTGGACTGTGGGAGGAAACCAGAAAATGCGGAGGAAACTCACCAAGCAGGGGGAGAACATGCAAACTCCATGCCCACAGAACCGACTCAGGAATCGAACCCAGGACCTGGAGGTGTAAGGTAACAGTGCTAACCACCATGCCGCCAAATCTGGTTTGTATTGTACTAACAAGAGCATTATTGTCTAGCTTCATTTAAAATGGGGATCTAATAGAGGTGTTTTTTTTGTTTTGTTTTTACAAAAGATTTTCCAAAGCCTGCTTTCACAATTGCTGTTGTTGTTTTTTTCTTTCTTTCTTTTTCCTCATGTGGCAGTGCATGTTTCACATCCACATCTTTGAAAAACAAGTTGTACCAGTAAAAAAAAAAAAAAAAACCCTGCAGCCTGCTTTTTGTCCCAGTAGAGCTTCCAAAGTTGAAAAAAATATATTTTTTTAAGCACAGTGACAAAGTGTTTTTCCCCCTTAACCAATCAATCAATCTTCACATTTGCAATAGGCAAGGGAGAAAAAAAATGGAGGAAGCATGGCATGCCAATGAAAAAAATTGTCTTGCTATTTATTGATGCTAAATATAAAGTAGTTCCTGGTATTGCAGGATGTTGATTTTTGCCTTATTTTTCTGGAAGCAATGTGGCATACCACTTCACTGCTGGAGCTGCCCTCTGTCAAATCATCAACCACCCACACAACCATCCCAACTCAACCAGCAGTAAAAACCTGGAAGTGCAAGCTCTAGGGTTACACTGATTAAAAGACTATTCCACTAATAATCAGAATTAATAGCGTAATAAGAATAAAAATGCATCATGTGACTCAATCAGAATGAATTTTTGATTGGTGGGGTAAAACATTTGGTGGCTTGACAAGTTTTCAGAACAGAAATTTTGCTTCCGTTCCTTCAACTCTAAGGACTTTTATCCACTGGGTCTCTGGCACAATTGGTCCACCATTTCATACGTATTAAAGTATCTGGCTAATCAAACATTCACATTTAGGCATTTGGCAGACGCTCTTATCCAGAGCCACTTACATTTTTATCTCATTACACATCTGAGCAGTTGAGGGTTAAGGGCCTTTCTCAAGGGCCCAACAGTGGCAACTTGGTGGTTGTGAGGTTTGAACCTGGGATCTTCCGAACCGTAGTCCAATGCCTTAACCACTGAGCTACCCCTGGCCCACATTGGCTTCGAACAAATCAAACAAATTAAAAACTCAGATGGTGAGGTTATTGAAAAAGATGAAAACTAACCTAGATTAGAGAAAATACTTCTTCCTGTGGCCATGACCCTCTCTGCTCCATATTTCTAATAATAATCTTTTGAGTTAAAATAGTGACATAGTGAGGTGTTGTGTTCGACTCCATCTTCCTGTGAGCATGCTGTTGATTCTTGACGTAAGTAAGAAGTATCAAATCAAACGTTGCATGGAAGGTGATTTAGGAGGTTTAATTCACCATGAGAGAAAAATAAAATATGAGAAGGCAGCAGTGCAAAATGGTTGAATTGCATATCTGATGAAGTCGTCATGTCGAATAAGGCTCCAGGTATGGGTTCTGAGCTAGGCACCAGGTTCAAAGGAATGCAAATCTTATGTTCTCACACTGAAAATCTAGGTTATCACCTGTACGCATCATAAACGCTTATTTATATTTTCCATTTCAGTTTCTAGCTAACCCTGTTTTAGTCTTGTGATGTGATGTTCTGCATAGATAGAACGTGACAATTTTCTCTTCCTCTTTCTGCAGAACGACAGTGGTGTTTCAGCGGCCCAGTTTGGTTAGTTTAACCACAGAATCTGCAGAGTGAAATGCTGAACTTTTAGCCCTCAGCAAACAAACATGTTATTGAATAAGGAATAACTGAAGACAGAACATGCTGTTATACAAAAACAGTTATAGGATGTGACCTGGATCAATTTGTTTGCAGTCTGAAATGTGAGATTTGAGATCAACTACTGGTTATTCTTCATGTGTAGAGGGCAAGTAGTGTAAATGGACTTCAACTACCAATAAATCATAAAAAGTTAGCATATTTCTATTCTGTAGGATAAACACAATTTGTGCACTGTTAAATATGTATTTTAAAACGTTTAAGAGGTTGCATTTGTAACAAAATATGCATGTTCCCACCGTACCTCAAAGAGGTATCATGAAATGCAATCGCAACAATGTAACATTTTTAACACAAATAAACTTAGATAGATTTTATAAACTAAAAGATGTATTTTATTTAACATGGTCAAACTTATTACATTGTATAAAAAAAATACATATTTTGTTATCTGTAAAAAAAAAAAAAAAAAAAAAAAAAAAGTTGTTTCCACCAAATTAATATCTGTGGATGTCACCCGTTTAAGAAAAGGAGGAAATCTATTTGGACTACTTCCTGTGTGTAAAAGTCATTGCAGGTGCTGGGCGAGTACATACTTATTAATTTTCTGAAAATTAGCTAAATTTCGGACAATTTTAGATGTCGCAGTTTATTAGTGTCTGTGGTGTTGTTTATAACATACAGATTTTTTCAAAAAAGAGTAATTTGTCTGTGGTGCTACTGTCTATGTTATTACGGTCTTTCCTGGTGTCTCCACAGACTCTATAGTAACTCCACAGAAAATATACAACCAGAAATGTTCTATTTTTAATAAAACACATAGTGACGCACCAGTGGCCTTCTGCACTATATCACCAAGCAGAAAACATGACCCTCCAAGCATTTGAGCTTGAGTCCTCTTCTTAAAATGATCCATCCAAATGTGACCCATCTGCATTGTGTTTTTTTTAGTAATGGCCCAGCCTCCCAGCACAAGCAGAAAGATAATTTCTATCTTTTGTCCACCGTACCTTTCAAAAAAGGTTTTTCCACAACCACCTGGAACTTTCTTGAAGTCAGTCATGTCAAAGGGGCACCAGATGGGATGGGTGGAACACTTAAAAGAACTGCAGACAATTTAGCTAGGCAAGGACAAGATTTGCCCATTGAATTTGCACTGAACCCAGCTGTCTAAAATATAGAGACATACTGTACAGTAAGTTGTTTTTGGCAGGCTGTAAAGGGTGTGTACTGTATGCTTGCCTATGTTCTGCACTCCAAGAGGTATCTCTTAGCATGAAAAAATGGAAAATCTTGCAAAAACTGAGCAATCATCATTAGTTTGTTCACTTCGTGCAAAGGTCACAGAAATCAGTAAACACATTGGACAGCAGTGTGTTCTTAGTTATGATTAACTGCTATACCCTGGAATCAATCAGGAAGTGAAGAACCACAACATCAAAAGCAAATGCAAGCACAGGAATTGCATAAACAAGTTTTTTTGGTCAAACCCCAGAGATGACATATAATTTTATTATTTTGCTCAATAAACTTTAAATTGTTAAACCTTTTATGCAATATAAAAATTCTTATAATTTTATGTTTTGAGACTGTAAAGTGTTTTTAATCTTTTAGAATAAAGACTATAAAGGTTCCTCAAATCTTTTTTTATGTATATCCATTATTTTTAAAGAAACTTTTTCCCTTTGGCAGAAATAGGGGCCAAGTTGAACAATTAAACATTTCTTTCAAAACTAAAATTTCAAAGTAAATCAAAGTAACTTAATCATTAATGTAATGTATTTACTTATCAATTGTTATCTAAATTTACATAACCCTGCTCATTTAGCAACACATCAAATTTTTACTTTAAATATTGGTAACACCATATACATAAGTGGTTGTGTCACCAGTGTTTGATTGTAATTATATAAAAATCTAAATGTTCTTAAGCTTCTCCTATTTTAATGGATATAGTATACTGTATTAAAATAATTTAAATTCATATCATAGAAACAGTGTTGGGAAAGTTACAAAAAAAAAAGTAATCTACTACAAATTACTAATTACTACTTTAAAATTGTAATTTGATTACATTACTGATAATTACATGTAAAAAGTAATCAGATTACTAATTGTTACTTTCAAGTTACTTTGAAAACATCTGTGATGGCGTGTGCCTGTGATGGCATGCGCCTCAACCTGTTGTCGCTCCTCACTCACTCCGTAGGCTCCCTATGTGCCCCATATGTGCCGCCCGTTATAACAATAAAATGTAAAACTACCAAGCTGTCCGACAATAGAGCACATGCTCGTTAACTGATGCTGCCGCACAAAACTTGATTTTTACAGTATATGCATTTTGATTAGTTTTTAAACACTACATTTGCACGTGCTAGGAACGTAATGTTATTGATATTGGTAACTGTAATCAAATTGCATGCATTTAAAATGTAATGCGTTACATTACTGCATTATCAGGAAAAGTAATTAGATTACAGTAACGCATTATACCCAACTCTGGAAACAAACATACATTTTTACAAATTCTGCCTCACAATTGCCACCCCAATAGAAGAATGACCAGTCCTGCAAAAAAAAAAGAAAGAAAAAAAAAAACACTTTGTAATATTTCATTGGATTGCCTCTTGCTTGAATTATGGCTGTGCCATTGTTTCGTACTTTATATTACCAAAAGTATCCGCTTGCCTGCCTTCACATGCATATGAACTTGAGTGAAGTTCATATGCATAAAGTAATGGGTGAGCGAGTTTGGTCACAAATGCATTTCTGGAAGAATGGTTGAAATTTCCCATAAACACAGTCTTAAACCTTGTGGAAACCCTTCTCAGAGGAGTTGAGGCTGTTATACTGTAGCTGCAAAGGGTGGGACAACATCATATTAAACCCTATGGATTAAGAATTGGAAGTTCATATGCATGTGAAGGCAGGTGAGCGAATACTTTTGGCAATATACTGTATTTTTAGCAGTCTCCTTAGTTATTTACCTTGCTTGATGCAGGACAATAATTTGAACCTTCTCCAACTGAGTTTTTTTTTTTTTTTTTGCTATGTTTTCTCCTGACATTGTCATTTAAGAAACAAGAAGCTACTCACTGCATCAGTTAGGGTTAAATAACTTCCTGTCAGCCGATTCATATTAATAACTGCAGTAATTATACTATATACTCTCTATTTTTGCCAGGCAGTATATTGTAGTTTGGAATTTATTAACAAACGTCCCATCAGTCTGGGGCAATTCAACATGACACCACCAGAGAGCGCCCTGCAACTGATTCTAAGAAAATCTTGTCCTCAGTCTCTTCCTATTTAAGCGCTACAGTATATAAAGTTCATGCTCGTGACTTGTGCATGTTCTTTACCTCTGTGTACTCTCTGCCTCCATGGCTACCTACAATTTTTAACTACAGTTAATTTCTCACTGGATTCTGTTGATATTTTACTCTGAATCCAGCTATTACCTTCAATATGATCGTGTTTCTTGTCTATGACTTTGGCCTTTTTATTGTTATTAAAAAAGCAAATTGACTTCTTCTTTTCCCTCATGTTTTTCTTCTCTCTCTTGCAATTAATGAGACCTGCGGCTTGTCGTGTGACTGAGAAATGAAAGTGCAAACTCCTCTGTCCTTAAACTGACTCTCACACCCGTGTCAGAATAATTACTGACCATTGCAAATATTAAAAGTTAAATAAACATTGCCCAACACAACATTACATACAGCAAAGATCCTTTATATTCTTTCTTTGTGTGTTAAACAACAACAGCCTTAGATTACTAAGCGTGTCTGTCATAAAGGTCCCTAGACACAATAACTCAATTAAAACAAGCCCTTCATTACAAACCTGTCACTTACTGTATGTCACTTACAGCTGGACTGTCTGACGTGATTGGATTTAGAAAAAACAATGCACAACTTCCAATTCATAAGCAGCATACAGTATATCAGAATTCATATTATAGTAATATAAAAAATACAAAAAAAAAACAAATGTAAATTCCATAAGGCATACTGCTTTTTTAAAATTATCCTTATTGCTGGAGGTGCTGTTTTGAATAAAATAAACAAGTTAATGTACCATTTATGAAACCAGTTTCCAGTGTCAGCACATCATTTCCATACACACACAATGTGATGAGAACCCACCGGATTGGGACTAAACAGCTGTGAGTGCATGAGAAAAATCACTTGTTAGTGAGATTAATAAAAAAAAGGCTGATATACAGAGAAATACTGAAAAGATTGAACTTTAGAGCAATGGAATCAGGTTGTATGGTCTGATATGCTAAGTTGTCAGCACATTAAGCGATGCACCCATCATGCATAGTGGCCACTGTACAAGCCTCTGGAGGCAGTGTTATGATCTGGGGTTGCTTCAGGTCTAGGTTCAGCAACATTCTGTGGCAATAAAATGAAGTCATGACCTGAATTTACTGAATGACCAGGTTATCACATCTAGGGCTGGGCGATATGGCTGAAAACTGTATCATGATATCAGTGTTTCATATCGGTCGATATCGATAATTATTGATATTTTTTATGACCCATTTAAAATAAGG
>JAQMYL010000014.1:6932433-6953392 GCA_030014365.1 Clarias pachynema | reverse complement strand
CCGTCATGCGACCACGGTATTATCGAAAAAAAATGTTATCGCGGTACGACGGTATTTACAATACCGTTACATCCCTAATCAAAGGTCATCATGGTAAGTTTTCAGAATGAATGGTTTGTTTCTTTAGAATCAGCACAAGTTGCATGTTTTATAAGTTGTCTTATTAATGTCACAAATCAGAAGAAACAAATAAAAGAGGGAATGTAACCAAAAAAAAAAAAACTGTAACCATAAATAAGTGATATCAGGAACATGCCATGTTCTTTATAATAAAATACAAGGAGTGTTCGAGTTAAACCAGAACTTGTGATGAAATTCGTTTCAGCATTAAGATATAAAATCAATTGACATTACCAGAAGACTTCAAGCACAGTACAGGTAGTCCCCAACTTGCGAACATTCGAGTTAAGAATTTTCGCAGACACGAACAGACCGTGGTTTTACTTCCGGTTCAATCATGGAAGTCGCTCACATGTATTGCGCCAGATTGTATATGCACCAGATACCAATATTTACACTTACAATATTATTATTGTGTAAGAGAATGTCTAAAATATCTCAAAGTCTGGAATATTGTATGTGAGTACTGTATGTGGGGTTGGTTGGGGGGGGCGGGATAAGATGCGGGAGAAATGAGTAGGAGTAGGACTCACCGGTTCTAATGACTCAGTCCCCTGTGAAATCCCCTGTCAGATTTCACAGTCCAATACAGTGGAAAACAGCTCTGAGACAAAATGGCATCTGGGATTCCCCTCGCAATTTAAATGCACAGAAACATTTGTGTGATATTCATTTCCTTACTTTCGATTACAGTTTTTGGTCACATGATGGCAGTGTGGGAAAAGCTTTACATTGTATATAAGACTCACTTTGTTGGACTTAAGAACTAATCCAACTTACAAACCTGCTCCCAGAACGAAACTCATTCGTAAGTCGGGGATTACCTGTACAGTGATGATACTCTGTAAAGGTGTAAACGCTTTAAAGAAGGTTGTACGTCTGTATAATCCTGACTAAGGCAGCTTAGACTGTTTCTGTGAAAATTCGGTGAGTAGAGTACCTTAGCTTTGAAGACTGTTGAATAACTTTTGCCAGCTTGCAAAACACAGACAATCATTCACCAACACCATTTTACACACATTACAGGAACTCAGCTGGGAAGTACTGTCACATGCCCCTGACCTCGCTCCAAGCCATTTCCAAATTAAAATGTGCGTTTCATACATGAAGCAAGCAGTCTGATCAAGGCTCCAGTGAACTAAGAAAATGTTTTGATGATGTCCAAGCACTCGTGAAAGACTGGGATAAGTGCATTAGTGCAGCAGGGCATTATATTGAGAAATAAAGGCTACTTTTAGTTTTATAACTGTGTTCTGTTATTCTGTACAATCAAAAGTCCTGGTTTGACTTGAACTCCCATCATATGTTAATGCTGGCAAATTGCCCTGGTAAAAGAAAAATAAAACATTAACAGACCTGCTGTTATGGAATATGCTACAGTAATTGTATAACGGAGTTGATCTGTGATCTGTACAGATGGCTCCTTACAGTTCAGTGTACGTGTGAAACATGGATTAAATGTACAGTTTTGGGCCTCAAAAAAACTCTTTTCTGCATGCGCATATTTCCGTACACACCCAAAATATTTTTCTTTCACTCAAACTCTCACACTCTGTGCTCCCCAGGGTTGCCAGATCATACTGACAAAATCTCGATTAGGCTGTGGTGAAAACCCACTCTGATTAAAAAAGAACAAACAAAAACCCAGGCCAAATAAATACATGTGTACGATATATATAATTTGTTTCATGGAAGGGGCCTGAATAGTTTCACACTATTTATTTTTTGTTATTCAAAGGATGAAGGTCACTACCTTATTTCATTGAAGAATTGGGAATAAAAACATCCCAAAATAGAAAAAGTGTATAATATTGCACTTTATCAATTATTGGGTATTTTAAGATTTATCAAAAAAATGTACATCTTGAATATTATCTTTTTTTGTTGTTGTTGTTGATCCAAAAAATTATCCGATATATGATTCGAAAACCATGATACAATCAGAACCGTATATTTTGTGATGCTTTGCATCCCTAGAAAACACTGAGATCACCTATGCTTTCATTAATTAATGTTCTATAACAGCACACTTTAAATTTTTTATCTCCTACACAACAGGAGAGGGACAATACAAAATAAAATCACAACAAACAGCAGGGATACCAAAAATCATAAAATAAATGATTATTTTTATACCTTATGGTCATTCTCTCGCTCTCTCTCTCTCTCACACACACACACATACGCGCACACACACATTATAGTTGCCATGGGGATGCACTGTAGCCTATAATTCATTTCTTGCTGCATAACTAAAATGATGGTTGTGGTTCTATTGCAGCTCTAATGTATACTTATAATAGACATAATATAAAGAGCTAATGTCCATCTGCCAACAAATCAGAGATTTTCCATGGCCATTTTGAAAACAGTATTTTGGGATAGAGCTTAGAGATATTCTATCACAGAAAACAGAATGTACAGATAAAATTGAGGTGTTTAGTGCTTCTAATGTAATCGGGAAAACAGAAATCTACAATCTAAGTAAAGAGAGAGGTAGGTTTAAGAGAGACCACAGAGGCATGTAACAGGTCCCCTCTATTTTGTAATGCTTCAGGTAATGTGGGTCAAGTAGCATTTTAATTTTATAACGCACTAATTTAATGACTTGGCCTACAAGACTACATAAGCAACAACTATCCCAATCATATTAGAATAAATTCTATTACGCCGCCCGCTCCACCTTTGGTACAGCGCCAGATGCGATTTTATTTTTTATTTCTAGAACAGTCCCAGCTGCGCACAGCAATTTGGTTGAAAATATATATTAATCTGTCCACCCTACACTGCATATACTATGTAATCACAAGCTCTAAGATAATGAAATAAAAACGTGGAGAGACGTCTGATCTCTAATCTCATTAACTCCAACAGAAAACGCTATCAGAATAAATCAGTGTTCATAAGCAATGGTAGCACTTCAATTTAATCAAAGTCATTATCAGCTGAGATTACACACTGGGACATTAAGGTACGGTATACAGTAGCCAAACAGTTAATGTTCAGTGATTTAGTGCTTCAATATACATTACTGTGCAAATGTCCCGATTCCTCCTCTTAGTTCTTCTTATTTTGCTTCCATAGAGACAAAACTTTTCTTTTCTTGTATATAGTTAATGTAATGTAATGTGTTCCCCAGGCCTCCTAAAGGACTTTTTTCAGTCTTTTCGGGAGGTTAAGACTTTTTGTACAGTACTGTATGTTAATAGTAAAAAAATAGACCCAGGAAAACGAAAAGACATAAAATATTTTAAGGATCTTGAAGGCCTGCCACAAATAGGGATAAATCTGAAATAAGCAAAAGTGAAAACAAATACAGAACATCGAAACAGGAAGTAAGAAATTTCCTAGATAGCACAATAATGACAAAACAAAGAAACAGTAGGGTACACAGAGAGACAGGCAAGCAATAATTAACGTGAAACACTCACTCACTCATCATCTATTTTGCTTTAATCCAGTATACGGGGTCACAGGGGTCTGGAGCCTATCCCAGGATACTTAAGGCACAAGGCGGGGTACACCCTGGACAGGGTGCCAGGGCACACACATACAGTACACACTCATTCACACACTACAGGCAAACTGGGAACGTCAATTACCCTAATCCGGAATCCGGAGTACCCGGAGGAAACTTACCAAGCATAGGGAGAACATGCAAACATAATCAGGAAACAAACTAAGGACATGACCAGAAGAAACCTAAAACCTAAACACATGGTGCTAGCCCATAAGGAAACCCTGACACAAGTATTTAAACCTGTTCCAGGTCCTGTGCACGCCCTTGTGCACTTTGATATGAACAGAAGTATTAACTGCACCCCAGCAAACATCATAGTACAATTTCACGAATATACTTGCAGCGAAATGGGCAGATCCCATAGAATCAACTATTAAATCAACTTAACTGTTGGCAGTATGCTTTCTGGTAGGTAACATTCTTGTCCCCAGGTAATTAAGAGTGCTTCATCATTCCAGAGAACACATTTACACTGCTTTTTTGTCCAGGTGCTTTACCACTCTGCACTGTTCACCAGTTCATGCTTGGCATTGTGCATAATGATCTTATGTTCATGTGCAGCTGCACAACCATGGAAAACCATTTCAAGATCCTTCCATTTCGCTTCCATTTCAATAGCAATAACAGTTGACTGGGGGAAAATGTCATCCTAGAAAACTGTGTTTAAATTAACTGAGCTCAGTACGACCAATTCTACTGCCAGTGTTTGTCCATTCAGATTCCATCGCTATGGTCTTGATTTTATGCACCTATTAGCAATTGGTATGGAAACACTTTAGCTCAATTAGGTGGAATGTCTACATTCTTTTGGTAGTGTAATATATAATTAAATACTTTCATTACAACTATTCAGAATAATGTGTGGTTAAGGCATTGAACTACTGATCAAATAGTCCCAGGGTCAAACCCCAGCACCACTAAGTGCCTACTGTTGAACCCATTAAATGCTTATGCAGTATGTGTAATGAGATAAAAGGAAGTACAGTATAAGAGGATCTGCCAAATGTTGTAATTAAGATCCTAAATGCATTGCAATTAATGCATTTAAAACCTTTCTTAAGTGCCTTGTGGTGAAAATTTCCTTCTCAGTGTTTTCAACCATCAATATTAATCATGACTATACAGAGAAAAAAGTAATGGACTGAATGTATGCAAAAAGAAAAAGTCTAACTTATTATTTTCAAACATTTGACTGATTCCTCCTCCAGCAGCTTCAATGTGTTCCAGATCTACTGTCACCTAAGTCGAGGCCAGTGTCACTCTGTGTCAGCGTAGAACAGAAACATCTTCAGCCTTCCACGCAATGTTACAGTATGTCTGCCTCCATGTAGAAACTCCATTTATTTCTCTATATAATCCCCTGCTACACTAATGCACTTATCTCATCTTGGATACCATCAAGATAGAAAGTTGTAGATGGGTACGATCCCACAGAGAAATGCGACTCTTCCGTAAGTATTGGCGACAATTTATCCGCCTATTTTCAGGGACCAGGCATTCCATTCGCTAAGTGTTCATGGGAACGGCTGTACTGGGTTCCGAGCCACCTCGTCCAGGATCATCATTCACAGACGTATGGCCTTCCTTAAAACACTGTGGCGAAGAGTCTCTCTACCGTACTATTCTTGAAGTCTCCTGTCAATGTCTTATGCCATTCACCAGAAATTTCATCACAAGTCCTGGTTTGACCTGAACGACCCCCGTACATCCTTCTATACTATAAAGCCATGAATTGTCTCTTTGTTATCTTTCCCCCATCAGTATAGTGTCCAGCATGAGGCTGCGGCGCTGCCAACCTCAGTCTAGCAATTAAGCTTGTTCCAGAGAGGCTGGCACAAACACTGCTCTTTCCATTAAACACAGTGAAAGAGAGCCATGTTCAGTTTTCTCCCTAGACACTGAGAATGAGAGAGACGAGTGAGTAGCAATTACCAAGTCTGTGCTCGGTCATTACCGTGTAAAAGCAATTGACAAAATATACGTGACCTCGCTGTTCACACGATTAACGAGCTAATTAGCCTTTTTCTTAAAATGGTTCCAGGACTCAAACTTCACTAGTTAATCATATTTCATTTTAGATTTTATGTTTGTAAAGGAATAAAATATGACATGGCGTGCTGTTATGGCAAAATAATCAACGTAAAAAGCGTCATGTGATGCATCCTTATGCAAAGCTGAGTTACTGTTACAATACCAAAGTGGATTATTTTATAATACATTTTATGTTAAAGAAATGTACCTTGTAAAAACAATGATATTATACAGTAGCAATAATCTATCATAAAGCCTACACTTTCCAGAATTAAGAGTTTTATCTGCCAATAGAAAAAGACAATTTCAAGCTTGAATGAGTAGAAATGTACACATATAGGCTTAATCTTATATTTACTTATTTATTTATTTATATACATAATCCAATATAAAGAATTATTCTTTGAATTTGCTTAAATATTAGGATATTTTTACTTGCTAAGATTCGCTCAGGTATTGCATTGTGAACACAGGTAGGAAATTACACCTGCGTGAAACAGCATTATTGAAAACTGTTCCTGCTTTTCTCTGGATTTGAGTTTATAGTCTGGATTTTACCCAAAGGCAATTCAAAGCTTAGCAATGTAAGACAGGGCTCAGACCTTATTTATTTCATTTTCTAAATGTCAAGCCTGACTCAAACAATACACTGAGGCATTTAATAAATGCTAAGGTTCTGTGTCACTGTTGCAACAAATATAGAGTATTTCATGGAACTTTGTTTTCACTTTCATATTATAGAGTGATTTTTTGATATGAATTTGACAGGGATTGATTGATTTTTTGTTGTTCAAACAAAGCAAAACAACAAAAGAAAACACAGAAACTCATTCTCATCCTGAAAATTTCACAATAATGAAATTAATACTAAGTCATTCGTTTTTTAGCTATAACCTTTGCCATAACCTGCAATTATTATTATTATTGTTATTATTATTATTATTGAATTGGATGAGTTCAGGTTGTTTTGTCTCTGTAACAAGTAATTTTTTACACTTAAAAAATGAAATATTTTAAATATTTTAAATCTCTTATTTATATTATATACTTATACCCATGCACATGATATCAGATTTTAGGTGTTCATTACAAAGAACATGAAGGTACAGTAAAGATTTGGTGTATTTTAAAACTGTTGCTGCGATTATATTGTGGTTAAATCCAAAGACTTTATAGTTCAGTAGAATATCATTGGGTGAATTGGTGTAATTATAAACAGAAAAAGCTTTAATAATTTATTTGGTCATGAAACGTGTTGATGTGTTGGTATATTGGTGATAAGACGGATGAACTGTACCTCTACCCTCCTCTGTCTCTTTGCTGTTCCTTGCATTTGCCCAGGCGAGTCCGAACCTTCGTGTGGTTCGTGTGTCCTTATACGCCCTCCTGACTGTACCCAAGCCCTCAGCGGACATAGACCCGGCCGCCTCAACCGATGCTAGGGGGCCGTGTCCACCCCCGGAGCCCGAATCTCCCGAGAAGCCAGAGTGAAGGAAGACGAGACTGCCAGCTGTGAGGTAGAGGAGGATGAAGGAGAAGAAGCGCACAGGCTTGCGGCGGAAATAGCGCTGGATCTTCAGCAAGGGCCGGGCCATGGCCTCCGGGCTCAGGAACCGACATGAAAAAGTTCTACCAGCCAGTTCGTTCTCTAAAAATAGCCGCTTGAAAGGTTTCTTCCACAGCTCCAACGACTGATGCTGCTACGTGTGGACATTGAAGGCTTTAAACCGGCGATGTGAGAACGAACAAAAAGTCAACTCCGGCACTTTTTCTCTGGCATTGTGTGGGTGTGTGTGGACGCCATGTTTTGAAAGACGAGACGAAAGGCGATAGCACTTTCCCTGACGCTATCTTTCTCTTGAGGTCTCTTTCCCACCGAGCCTGCCGTCAATCAAGCCTAAAAAAAAGAAAAGAAAAACAGACAGAAGAAGTAAAAAGAGAGCATGTAAGAACAGTCCAGTACTCTGGAGAGCATTTGTTTAGTCACTTTGCCAAAGGCAGTTAATTCGGATTCCTTTTCACAGACAGATATCTGATTTTCTCTTAGTAATCTAAAGGGTGAAAGAGAAGCACAGACCTCTTTTAGACTTTTAGGGCAATGTGAAACTTTAAGAACATGACCACATTTTTAAAATACAAATCTTAAACAATCCACATGAATGATAAACTTTATGCAACACTTTTCTGGAAATTCCAAGAGTACATGTTTCAAGCAAAATTGCATCAGTACCGCAAACTATGGAATGAGATGAGAAGTTTCTTCTCTTATTTTCAATTTAAGAAGTGATATCCTTGGAAATTAAGAAATTTGGTCAGAATCAGTAGCAATATACAGCGGTGGCCAAAAGTATTAAGACGACACATGCTATGTTTTATATTTCTCCCAGCGCTCAAAACAGGTAATGCTTATTAAAATCAGCAGCTTGAGTTAATGAATGAAAAAATATGTGCCTGGACGTTTATGTTCTAAAGCCAGATCTGCACAAAAACAGCTAAAAATAGAGAACTCTCAGATGAATCGTGAATGTCGGTGGTAAATTTCTGTACATGACCTTGAAGAAGCGATCAAGCAGTGTTGGACTGAGCGAGTGAGCCCAGAGTACTGCAGACGTCTTTTGAGTCTCTGTCCAGCTCCGTCCAGCCGGTTTTGATGAATGAAGGACTTCATATTAAACACTGATTGTTGTACTGTATGGAAATGTCATTGCATAAAAAAACTTTATGAAAAATTGAAAATGTCACTAAAACATTTTAGTTCATTTTTGTCTCAACATTATTTGCCAACAAATGTGTTTTTATACTGTAGATATCCTTGAAGAAATTGTATGCTTTGTTCAGATTATGCTTAACATTTCAAAGGCTCATATTCAAAAATGTATACACTCTGTATAAATTGTAATTTCCTGTTTACAATTAAAACTGTAAAAGGATTTGGATTTAGAGTAGAGGAGAGAGAAAGAGAGATGTTATATTACATGTTAACTAATACAGTAAGTCCCTGACTTATGAATGAGTTCCGTTCCAGGAGCACCTTCGTAAGTTGGATTCGTCCGCAAGTCTGAACAAAGTGAGTCTTATAAACCTTTGACACGAATATACAGTGTAAAGAATTAACAAAAAAAAAAACAGGTTTGGTGTTTTGGTTCCGCATTATACTCCCACAAGACGATCTAAAATATCCAAAATATAAAAGTTATATTTACTGTATATATAAATATCCAAATAGCAAGAGGAATCCCGGTGAAGTAGCGGGATCAGCTGACCTTGTTTAAAGGATACCCGGGAATACGAGACTGCTATGTGTTTACTGTGCGCTTAAATAGACACCATTTTGTCTCAGGGCTGTATTGGACATTGAACTCTGTCTCGTTGAGGATTTTACGAAATTAGGATTATTCACCATCGGGACGGTTTTATAGGACATCCATTTTCCATTATTGGCTCCTGGACTGATTCATTGATACCGGTGAGGTCTACTCATTTCTCCCACAACCCCACACGCGGACATTTTATACATTCATTTATACACTGAAAATATTGTAAATAATTGTAAATATTTGTATCTGGAGCACTGCAGTGTCTATTTTTTTGTACAATACACATGAGCAACTTCCGCGCTTTGTTCACAACTACAATGCTACAATGCTTCGTGTCTGTGGAAATTTGTAACTCAAATGTTTGTAAATTGAGGATTTACTGTATGAAGATTCTGACCTCAGACAGATAAATGTTTTTTCTTGTATGACATTATAATATATACCTAAAACATTTCCTGTTTTAACATGAAATGCATGCTTCTTGTTTTCGCTATGAGCCCACTTTCTATCCTTGCTTTTTTTTTTCCTTTTTCCTTTTTTTTTGCTTGAAAGCATGTGGTTGTTTTGAAAAACAGCATCCTTTTTTTCTCAAGAGATGATGAGGCAACCTTGGAGGTGTGAACTACATGCAGGTGATTTGCATACTCTAAATGGGAAACCCAAAAACCAACTCACGCCTGTGCACAACTCAAACTTAAGCTGAATATAGGGAGATTTCCTTATGCAAATGTGGATGCAGCTTAATAATCAATAGCTCTAACATTGTGTTATACATTGACAGGTTTTATGTCAGATGCCCATCCTGATGCAACATCCCCATTATATCCAGACTTGAGACTGACACAGCATTTCCCAGGCCTCATGGCAGGCGAATCACCAGTGCCCATGCTGGGTAATACATAATAATAATAATAATTATTATTATTATTATTATTATTTGTACAGTCATAAAGGAAGAAGAAGGTTGTTTTTGCTCCCTTTTTTTCTATCATCACCATATTGGTCACATACAGATAGTCGCTAACAGATATTGATCATGTCCAGTGTTTATGGCTGATTTTGAGCAAAGAGAGAAAGTTAGCCATAGAGAGAAAAAGTGGTCTAACCCTAAGGGATGTGGACTCTCTATTTCATTTAATCACACAGCACTCGTTTGTTAATTAAAAGATCTCATCAGCTTCACATTCTGCGTAACGAGATCTCTGTAGCTGGTTCAATTCCTCAGCTTTCCGTTAAACACAATCCATCCAGTTTGAATTAGCCTTAAGTACTGTATGTGCTCACTCAAGTATGTTTACATTGAGACTAGCAAAGTACTGAAACCTAGAAAATGGAATAAAATCCTTTTATTGAAACCTTTTGTTTAGGACACTCAGTGGCTATTCATAATTCATATAGTTCATGGCAATAAAGGCTCCTTAAAAATAAACACGCTTGTATCAATGCAGATGTGTTTCACCCAAGTTTTTTTTCAATATACTGTAAATGGATCATGTTGAGAGCAGATGGAGATGTAGGTTTATCCTTCATTCTCTGCTTCAGTCTCAAATGCTGCAGTGAGACACTCACACACACACACACAAAAATATACACACAGAGTGGCTGTTAGAGACTAACTACTTAATCAGACTTCCTTGCTACAAGGACAGAGGAACTTTCCATAACAACCCCCTCATCCCCTCCAGTCTCTCTCTCTCTCTCTCTGTGTGCTTACTTAAGCAGTTAAGGCCGTAATTTACTGACTAAACAAAACGTGTTAACTTGTTTGTATAATCAGATAAACTGCACATTAGTGTGCATGCACAATTAGTTCAGGTGATTTACAAAAAGCTAGCATCATGTACTGTAATTGTGTTGTGTGTGACCGTCTCAGGTGAAACTAAAAACTGCCACAAAATCACACAAAAACTATGTGCAAGTATAATGTAGGCATTAAAAGCAGTATGAAAAACATACAAATATAAAATTATTTCTTAATATGTAAAGATACTTTTCCCAGGTTTTTGGTAAACTTTTAACATGAAGCCAACTTTATATGGTCTTTATAATTTTATCATTTATAAAGTTTATAACAACTTTATAATTTAAAAGTGAAATTTGTCATCGAGCAATATTTTTTATGCTTTTATGAAAATGGGCCATAAATGACAGAAACAGGCTTATATGCAAATGTAATACATATCCACTGTGTTTAGACCTGTGTGGGTAATTAAGCAAAAACAAAATAAAATAAAATATAATAATAACAATAATAATAGTAATAATAATAATAATAAAAGTTCTGCGCATGGAGTTTGATGTTCTCCCTGTTATTGGTGGGTTTTTTCCATGTACTCCTTTCAGATTAGGCTAATTGGTGTTCTCAAATTGCCCATAGTGTGTGGAATGTGTGAGTGTGTGTATATTTGTGCTGTGTGAAGGATTGCCACCCTGTTCATGGTGTACCGCACCGTGTGCCCGAAGTCTCCTGGAATAGTCTTCACACCCCCATGTACATGATAAGAAGTATAGAGAATTAATTAAATGGATAATAATAATAATAATAATAATAATAACAATAATATAAAATAATAATAATAATAATAATAATAATAATAATGTACATTTTCGTTATGAAATAAACCATATCAACCCAGATTTAATTTTATCATTTTTTATAAATAAACCATATAAATGTATTGTTGTGAGTGACAAACGCTCATATTTGTCATTTGAACTTTCTCCCACATTTGTCTCCGTTCCCCTTCAGGCCCAAATTTGAGGATCACTGTGCACAACACACAGAGTCACATTTAAATTCAGACTTGAGAAGAAAAAAAACACACACAATGTAAGCTCTATTATATATGCTGCACAGCTGGGTTCTTTCCTAGCAAGATTATGAGGTCTGAAAAGCCTGTGTATTTTTCCTCAAGTATAAAAGCTCACTCTGTACAATTCTTCTGAAATTAACATTCCAGTCCAGTCCTATGTCTCATATTGCACATACTGTAGTAAAGCACATGAGTATGGAATTGAGCATGCATGAAGACGTCAGCATGAATAAAAGGTCTTCAGTTTCATTCCACAACACAGTTTATATTGCTTTTTTTTTCCCAGGGCAAATTAATTAAAGTGTCTTGTTTTGTTGTTTGCTAATTTTTAAGTCAAATTCATTCAAAAGACACAAACAATTAAAACATATTGTTTCAAACATATTCATTACAATGAAACATTCTGTGTAGTTTGAACACAAGCATTTCGCTTCTCACCAAACCATGATTTAATCACTTGTACAGTACTACTGTAAGTTTCATTAAAATAATAAGCGTCATCATTTCACATCCATTCATGAACCGATTATGTTGCTGTGGCAGGAAGCAGTGACTATAGTACTAAATTCATGTAGTTCAATCGTGTGGGAACGTCACCAGTACTGACATTACTAGGTCCTGAGTCCTGACTAAGTGTTAATTAATATGGACATATTTTTGGTAAATTAACTTTTCATTTAAATTGTATTATGACATTTATTTTTTAATAAATGCTTTACAAAAAAATTTAAGAAAAGCACCGGACAATTCATGTATCATGTATTCATGACCACACTGTTCACATGATGTTGGTTTATACTCGGTTGTCGACTGGCTTTACATTGAATGGAAAAAAATAGCTTTTTGTGTCTTAGCGTAAGCTCTTTTATTGCATATTGCCTGTCAGGTTACACAAAAACAAAATTAATATAACAAAACATCTATAGACAAAGAAATCACAATGTGCTAGTTAAGACATAAAAAAATTAGCTTTGAACTTGAAGTGAAACTCTCATCTGGCACGTAGAATTGTTGCTAAAAGTGAACACATGCTGTACAAATGTAAATTCACTCATTCATTCATCCATTCATTCTCTATACCACTTACCTGTTCAGACCCATAGGAGCCTAACCGCGGAAGAGGTGCCAATCCTTGCAGGGGACACAAGTACTGTACACACTTTCTCACACACTAAAGGCAAGTTGGAGACGCCAATTAGCCTAATCTTTGGACTGTGAGAGGAAACTGGAGCACCCTGAGGAAACCCACCAAGCACGGGGAGAACATCCCACGCACAGACCCGAGGAGCAAATCACAATCTGACTCAGGAGGTGCGAGGCCACAGTGCTAACCACTACGCCACCGTGCCACCTCTAATGTAAATTCAATTTTAGGTAATTACTCTATAACTTGATATTATTATTATTATTATTATTATTATTATAAGCACTCTGTATTTATTAGTTATTTGCCCATCGATGCATCTATACACCTTATGCTGTGTGGGGTCAAAGGGATCCAAAGCCTACCACAGGGAACTTAGGACACAAGCCAGGATGGGGGAGTCGCCGACCCATCGCCGGGAACAAGCACCCACAAACACTCAAACCCCAATCATAACTATGGGCAGTTTCGAAACACCAATCAACCTACTGTGAATGTCTTTGAGAGAAAACCTGAGTACCCAGAGGAAACCCATAAAGCACAGGAAGAACATGCAAACTCCACACAAAAAGTCCAAGGGCAAAAGTCAAATCCTGCAGGAGGCTGAAGTTGTCAGTATTAACCACTAAGCCAAATTATTTTGCCATTCAATTTAATTCAGTATGAATAATGGGATGAGGTCAGGACAGTGTTTCTGATTTCATCAGCAGTTCCTAAGAACAAATCTACAGGATGCAGGGGAAATACTAAAGAAAGGTAGGAAATCTTTCTATTGTTCATGTACAATAGGACCAACAGACAGGTACAACAGAAAAAGTGAAAGTGCAATACTACAATCCTAAGCTTTTACTCATCCTTCCAAAAAATAGCATTAAAAATATCTTTATGCTCAGCACGGAGTATACATGAGACGAAATGGATCTGTTGCTTTTTTTTTAAAGGTCTAATATATTGAAAACTTATTTTGATCACTAAAAGGAAAAGAAGGTCAGTGGGTCTGATATGCAATGCTCTGAGGAAGTGAGCGTTTGCAGAACAAAGGAAGTGAGTCAAAGAATAAAGGAGTCACATGGAGTCAGAACGAGAGAAGTGAATGCCAAAGATATAATTACAATCTTTTGAAGTAAATGCAAAAGACTAAAAAATTAAACAGGCAACTGCAGCAGCATGGGAGTTCACTGCAATCTATACCATCCTTAATTATCCCATTCCCATACATACACACACACACACACAACTGTGCATACAGCCATTTATTATGAAAATTTTAATTCATAAATGGATGTGTTTTTCATATAGTTTGAATAACAAAAAATAATAATTATTTGTATTATTCTTTGTATTATTTGTAATCATTGCTGCCCAGTTTATCTATTGTAGTTACATTGAATGTTGTTAATCTTTCGGCTTCTCCCAGCATGGGGTCACCACAGCGGGCCATCCGATCCACATACACACTTGTTACAGGTTTAACGCCGTAAACCGTTGGTCTTCCTGGCGCAACCCTCCCATTAAATGTGGTAATGTAATACATTTTCATACATGCATCTGTATTTAGGGCCCAAACTCAATGACCGGGTGCACCAGAAGGACACGTCCAGCCATAAAGTTTCCTTAAACTTATGCCATATCCAGTGACATCAGCGTCCAGAGGTCTTAGCATATTCAAAAGGTACAGAGGTTGTGCGGTGCGTCCGGGTGGCGATGGCACAGGTGCTTGGGCCCGCTCATTGCTTGCTTGCAACTATATTTTACTTTGTTATTTAACTATCTAGCAACTCTGACTACACTATATTACCTAAATAAAATGTGTACTTTTACTTTGATACATTTTCCCTAAGCCTCTTTGTTCCTCCTTACTGCACCAATTCAAACTGATGACATAATGCCCTGGCTTTTGCCAACAACTAGGGTGGAATTGCGGGGCGTCGTTCAGGAACAGCTCTAGTGACAAACAAATTGCCTAAATTAAAACATGCCCCTGGAGGTTTTGGGAACTGCCCCTTGAGCTTGGGCATTGTAAGAATGCCCCTTGAGGTCTGCATCGTGTAGCGTCTTCCTGCTGCTAACGTTACAACCTGACAGTGCTGAACTTACTGAACTCTGTAGTGGCTACAAAGATAACATCACACACCCGTGGCCTTAACTGCAAGAAACCATTTTGCATTGAATTGAAAGATTCTTCCCACCAGATAAGGTGCCTCTTATGCCTATCAAAAGTCGCTGAATTATTGGTATTTAAAAACTCCCCATCCAACCTGAAATAGCTCATTGAGGTAAGTTAAATTAAAATTGATTTAGTGAAGTCACAACATCAGTGTTGTTTCATATTGGTTAGTTAGTCATTATCAACCTTTTCAGATATCTGGCTAACATGATATCCAGGTTAACATGTGCTAGCTAGTGTCGCTGACTAGCCTAGATGTGAAATATGTTTACATTACCAACCTAAAATGATTCAATTCAATTTTTTTTTTTTACCTCAATGTGACACAGATCATCAGACAGACATATCAACATTAGAGTCAGATCAAAAGTCATTTGTAATTATGAGAAATTGAGAAAGTTGAGAAAGTAGACTATACCACTGGTCTTTTTTTGTCTGGCAATAATTCAAAATTTGATGCGTAGAAAGGTGTGGGAACCCCAATATATTACGCTTTACTTAAAGACGTTCTTGAAAACTTGAGAAGGACTACTTTTATCTGCTGACACTGGAGACTCCTTCCAAAAATATTCAATAAACAACTTACATGGTGCTAATTATATGACATGATGCAATTTAAGGAAGCCATTGAGCTTCGGAATGTGATGAAACAGAAAAACACGTACCCTATATGAATTAAAGTCATAGTTTATGAAAAAAGAGTACGTGGGAGAGATGGAATACTCTTCCTCCTATCAGTAACCATAACACTTAGCCAAGCATCGGCATCCGATATCATGTTCAGTATGTTGAAGAAAGCGCAGATAGCGTGCGTCATGATTTGTGAAGCTGTAGCTGTTGTATTACAGGGAAGAGCTGCCTGGAATAGGCCAAACCAGTACTGACAGTAAAACCAGTACTGACGTACTGAGTATTCAGACTAAACACGACATGCTTAAAGGAACAATTCAGTTTTTGAAGTCGCTAACCCTAGGATCAGATTGCATTCTTTTGGAAAAAAAAACATGATATTTTTTGTAACGGATCGACTTCCTCGACTAAAACATTTAAACACCTGACAAAACATATGCTCTCAGATTTTAGGCCAGAAACCATCCAAAACCAAACCATCAAGACTACAAAAGACAATAAAAACATCTCCCACTCTACAGTATATCATGTAGCTGATACATCATTCAGATGTATGTGGTTTCCTTTCATCATAATTTATTGCAAGCTTCCCTCCGGCTGTCAGCACGCTACCACAAGAGACCTTTTCGGCCCCATGGTTTCCTGTGAAGGCATCTCACAGTTAATCCAAAACATTACGTTTTCCCACTTCATGTCTGAAACACCAGAGAGCAAAAACATTGAAAAAGAAACAATTTAAAGGTCACTGTTCTACGGTTTGTGACATTATGGGTGGAGAAATATTGTGGGTCATATCGAAGTTTACTACAGTGCACTATATCAGATCAGGGTTAATTCTTAAGCACAGGGTTTGCAGAATTAAGGATTTGGTTTGTCAAACCCTACACCAATTTATTAATTGTCTATATTTTCAATTTGTGACCATGATTCCTCTACAATATTTTGTAGAAACTGAAGTTGGGCATGTACATTCCTAACAATTTATCTTTGCTAACTGTTATGCTCCCGAGTGCTGCTGTTATAATAAGAACACTTTTTTTTTCTGACTTATTAGTGAATCAACATGCGCTAGTTCATTAAAATAATCCAGCTGTTATAAACCATGTCTTCTCTCATTCGCCTCTCATCTTTAAAGACATACAGTTATTTCTCTTTTACTCTCTCTCTCTCTCTTTCTCTATCAAGCAGATCGTTCTTCTGTTCCGAAAGTCTGTTCAGCAGCGCAGCTCTCACATCAGATTAAATCAAATAAACTCCAAGCACACTGATGTTTACATTAGATTTAAGATTTTACCCAGCAGCTTCTAACCATGTGCGTGTGCTTGTCTGCTTGGGTGTGTGTGTGTGTGTGTGTGTATGTATGTGACGTCTTCATGTGTGTGCCTAAGCATGTGCCAGTGAATTTAGCTCCCAGCCTACTTTTCCTGATCAAATCTGTTCCACTCCACTCTCCTTTCCTGAACATCCTCCTCTGCACTAACTACATTAAACTAGTTCCCCTCTCTATCTACATAACAAAAAAATCTGCATTTTTTCCAAAATAAGCACATTCTTTGGGCCTTCTCAACAATTTCAGACAAGAAAGCTCCAGTGTTAAAATTACATAAGAGTCAGATTACTCATAATATTTGAACGCTTTAAAAGCTGGATCCTTTGTTGTGGCTGTTTTTATGTTTATGCCGCCACCCGAGTTGCTGTGTTTCCCTTGCGGGATGCTGTTACTATATGTCAAGGGTTTCATCAAAACTTCATGACCGCGCTCTACGCATCTGACAATGCTCGAAACTTTTCTGGAGTTCTGGACAGCCCCTTTTTATTCTCTTAAAAAGAGACAGTTTTATTGTCACAGGTGCTGACTGCATAAGAAATGAAAGCAATTCTTCACATATCCCATGTTGTTTGAAATCTGGGGTCAGAACACAGGGTCATTCATGTTACAACACCCATGAAGCGGATAAGATTTCAGGCCTTTCCTCCGAGGCCTCTCGAGTGCTTGTTGTCATTTTAACATCTACACTTTCACAACTTGCTCCTGGTAGGTCTTCCTCTTCGTGCCATCAGACCTCTGCAACTCGTCTCGAATGCAGCTGCGCTGTTTTCGTGCTTTCAACCTCCCCAGGTTCTTTCATATCAACCCACTGCTGCGTTCCTGCCTCACACACAAAGCTTGCAATAGAAAGCCAAGAAACAGACCGCAAGACATTTATCGAACCCACAACTATTCATCTGGCATAAGACACAAGGATGCCATGAATCAAAAATACATTCTAAAGTAGAACCTTCCACCTATAACCCTTTTGAATTAGGGTTTGGATCGTGGTTACATTTAGACCCTGATTTACTAATGCCAGCATAAACACAAAACAGCCTCGCGCTCTGAATAACAGAAACTATCAGCGCCACAGTAAATATCATCTGGAAAGTACTGCTGAAATTACTTCAGCCCCTAAACATTTATATCGGTCTTATTCTTCTGTTCTCATTCTGTTCTTATTAATTGTACAGTTGTTTGGTTTAGCTGTCTAAGCCTGATTAATAGATTGGAGGTCGATGGAGCAGACCCAGCTTCAGGACATTCATTTCATAAGCGTTATTGAGTATGCTCTGAGGGGCCAGTGGCGGCTTAGGAGGTTAAGGCTCCGAGTTTGCTGATCAGAAGGTCAGGGGTTTGAATCCTGCCAATGCCAAGACGTCACTGTTGGGTCCTTGGGCAAGACTTAAAGCCCAAACAATTCAGCCACTGCATACAGTCCTGGTTTAAAGCCCGGTTCGAAAATGGAAAGGTTGTGACAGGAAGGTTATTTAACATAACACCTTTGTCAGATCTTGCGGATCAAATGATCTTAGGTGGCAACCCCTAGGATGAAATGGACAAAGCCAATCCAAATGAAGCAGAGATCACACAATATAGTAGTATATTTTATGTCCAATACAGCATCAGTACTACACTGCTGCTTTCTTTTCTTTAATATCTGATCATTCTGATGCATGATATTCATCTTGATATAACAAAACCATGTGCTTTCTAAAATCTGCTGCTGTACCCAGGGCTCAAATGCACATCAACCCCTCAACACACTTAGCACTTTTTACTGTTACTCTTCTACATCTGCATACTCTAAAGATCCAGTGTCATCCAGAAGAGGACTCTTTTTTTTTTTTGCATCTGCATCGTCTCAAAGTTTCGTTGTCATGTCATGGCATTTTCCCTTGTCACTTTCTGCTCTGGCTTACTCATTAGGGATCTAAAGCTACATTTTTGTAAAGCTGCTTTGTGTCAGTGTCTAATATGATCCAGTGGCCTTCTAGCTCTCTGCTGCCAGAGATTAAACAAAATGGCCAAAAGGCTAAATTTAATTTGTCCGGTTAAGCCAAAACGAGAGGAAGCTTTTATGGGAGATGGATAGCCGGCTCGAACAAAACTACATTTAAATAATGGACAGTGGTGTGAGCAGATGGGCATTTATATAAGCAGCCAATGATACTGTAGCACTTCAGCATTTTAGTGCGTGAAAGAACCAGCATTAGTTCTAATCTTGGACAGGATTGATGAGTTAATCGGCACAGTGAAGACATTTGCCAAATGAATAAAATGCATGCTGTAATATTCCATGGGCATTGTATAACTCGATCTTCTGTGCTTCACTGGATTTGAAGATGTATACTGATAAGAAACGTGCACTTTTTCTTTAGGCGTGCATTGCACTCCTGCTTTAATTACGTTTGGCAGAACCGAATGACGTTCGCGAAATTAGCAGCGAAATGACTCCAGGCCGGAAGCCAGATGATTATCTGCTAGAACGTCAACAGTGTTCAGAGACTTGGCAGTGCAGAGATGAACTGAGATGAAAATGCTACATGAAAAATGGTGTCGCTTCTAAATGTAAAAATGGTCTCATGATAGCAAATTCATAATCATTTACATAAACTGACTTTGTGAGCATTAACTTGTAATCCTGATATTACTGTTGCATCTAAGGTCACGATTTCCACTTTACACTTTTAACATGAATATTAATCAATAAGCAATCATGATTTGGGGCTTTTGAATGTCAAGCTCAGCAAAGACCAGTCATTGAGATGCTATAGATAGCCTTCTGCATATATTTTGACCTTTTCCTCCCTAGGACAGCAAGTATCCAAACCTACTGTAGTTTGAATGAGATCATTTAAGATAGAAACCTACCTGGGATGGTTTATCTCTTTCATTAAACTGACTTGCTTAAACGTTATGAGAAACCATCACTGTTGGACGCTGTTCTTAACAAATAGGCCATACTCTGAAACAATCACGTTTCGTGAATGACGTCATTGATCAATACACCATGGCTGTACTGTGAGCTATTGTTTAATGGTTTGTATTATCTTGATTGGAGAAGAATCTGTCTTATTTATGATGTTTGGAATGGAAGTTTACTTTTTCAGTGAAGGGGCAGTGACTCAGCAAAATAACTTTCTTTCTGCTGCTCCCTTCAAGGGGCTGGCAAATATGGAGTTTGGTAACCCGTCTCTCAAACAATATCAAACTGTTCCCCAGATACAGTATCTGGCTCAGTACAGAGGACTGACTTCCATATTCAAGTCAATGCTAGAGATCATGTAACACTGTGTGTGTGTGTGTGTGTGTGTGTGTGTGTGTGTGTGTGTGTGTGTGGATTTCAACCGTCTTTCAGTACAAATGTAACTGTTAAATTTAGACTTTAGACTTTAGAATTCAGACTTTGTCGGTTAACCATACCGCTAGTTTTTTAAACACAGCATACAAATTTAATCCATTCCGGAGGTGACTTCTTAAGGCGAAAACTCGGATTCCGAAAGACATTTTCCAATTGGAAATAATGTAAATGCAGATAATCCATTCCAGCCACCCAAAAATATTCCCAATATTACCAATCTCCAACACCAGATTCATATTTTCGCATATAAAAACAATCAAAACATTTAGATAAGATACGTAAATTAAGTAAAATATGAAACAAATAGACATTAAACCTCGTTTAACCTAAATTTATGATTCCTCTTGTCACTGGCTGCTTTAAAAACTAAACTGAGAGTTTCTCGCTTTTCTTCGTGCTACCACCCTTGATAACATTCCTGGGATCCATGGTTCTATGGTTCTTCACTAAATCTTCATTCATTCATCTTCTTCTTCTATACCGCTTTATCCTGTATTCAGGGTCGCGGGGGGCCTGGAGCCTATCCCAGGAAGCTTCGGGC